>JARQOD010005193.1:0-49548 GCA_033576555.1 Oophaga sylvatica | reverse complement strand
AATCCTTCTTTCCAGTTTCCCTTGTAGCCTGCTGTGTCGTGTCTGCATCTCCTGCTATCAGATAAGACAATTTCTTATTTTGTGTTTTTGCTATATTTTTGCATTTGGTCCTGCACTTCTGTGGGGGCCTTCTGGGTCCCCTCCGGGGCTTTTGCCCTCTCAGTTTAGTTCAGCCACTGTGTTTTGTACTTTTGCTTTTTCCAGTTTTTTCAGTGGCTGCTGTTTTTGTTACACCAGAGAACTAATTTAGGTGGTAGAGGTCGTGTGATCTCAGGTGATTTTGAAATTAGTAGAGTTGGTGTTTTTCAGGGTTTTCTGGGATTGCAGTAAGTACCCTTCCTGTCCTTTTCTATTTAGATAGTTTGGGCCCCAGCGTTTGCTCATACTATTTTCTTTCTGTGTCAGTATTTCCTCTTGTCTAACCGCCATTACATGTTTGGGGGCTTTCTATTATCTTTGGGGTTCTGCTCCGGGGCAGATAGCTTTCCTATTTCTATCTTTAGGTGTAGTTAGTTTCTCAGGCTGTGACGAGGCGTCTAGGACCAACGTAGGAACGCTCCACGGCTGCCTCTAGTTGCGGTGGTTAGTCAGGGTACTGCAATCTCATAGATTCCAACTGCTCTGGTGTATTTCCTTTTTTGCCTGCACTCCTCAGCTACCGTAACACAACAGTATCACCGGCCATAAAAATTGTATGGTACTCACAGAAGGGAAAAAATATTTTGAAGGAAGAAAAGTTGTCAGAGATATTTTTCTGTTTGTTGCATTTTTTTTTTTCCCTCTGTATCTCTGGGTGCTGGGGAGGATCTTTTCTCCCAATGGAGTTTGCACAGTTGTCTGGCCGTGTGGATCAGCTTGCCACTGAGGTTCAGAGTATTGCTGCATATCTTGCTAGGTTGCCTGTTGTGGAACCTAGGATCCCCATGCCAGATTTGTTTTTAGGGGATCGAGCTAAGTTTCAGAATTTCAAAAATAATTGTAAATTGTTTCTTGCCTTAAAATCTAAGTCCTCAGGAAACGCAGCGCAGCAGGTTCAAATTATCATCTCTCTCCTGCGCGGCGATCCTCAGGATTGGGCTTTTTCCCTGATACCTGGGGATCCTGTTTTGAGTGATGTTGATGCATTTTTTCAGGCTTTGGGGTTATTGTACGATGAGCCTAATGTCACTGATCAAGCTGAAAAAGCCTTGTTGGCATTAAATCAGGGGCTTGATGACGCTGAGTTATACTGTCAGAGATTCCGTAGGTGGGCAGTCCTGACCAAATGGAATGACGACGCTTTGGCGGCCCTTTTCCGGAAGGGTCTGTCGGATAATGTAAAGGATGTTATGGTGGGATTCCCTGTCCCCTCTGGTCTCAATGATTCTATGTCATTGGCGATTCAAATTGACAGACGTTTGCGTGAGCGGAGAAGTATGCGTGGAGTGGTGTTGCCTTGTGAGCCAGCTGCTGAGCCCATGCAGTGTGATGGAGTGGTGTCTGGGGCACAGCGTCATGAGTTTCGAAAGCGCAATGGGTTATGTTTCTACTGTGGTGATGCCTCTCATGCTATTTCAGTCTGCCCTAAGCGGGGAAGACATTTTGCACGCTCAGTTGTCTTGGGTAGTGTTCAGACTAAGTTTTTATTAACTGTCACTCTGATATGCTCTCTGTCCTCATTTTCTGCTCAGGCTTTCGTTGATTCTGGAGCAGCTATTAACCTGATGGATTATGATTTTGCTAAGCGTTGTGGGTTTTCCTTGATACCCCTACAGAAGTCTATTCCTTTACTGGGATCGATTCTACCCCTTTGGCTGAGAATAAACCCCAGTTTTCTACTCAGGTGATAATGAGGGTTGAACCTGATCACCAGGAGTGCTGCAAATTTTTGGTTCTATATAATCTGCATGACATTATAGTGCTGGGTTTCCCTTGGTTACAGTCTCATAATCCTGTTTTGGATTGGAAATCTGTGTCTGTAACCAGTTGGGGCTGCCAATGTGTTAGTGCCAACACTCCTGTTTTTTCTGCCTCCCCCCAGGCTGAGGATGTTCCTGACTTTTTGTTTGATTTTTCTGATGTTTTTAGCGAAAGTAAATCTGCATCCTTACCTCCCCATAGGAGCTATGACTGCGCTATTGAATTAGTGCCAGGTAGTAAATTCCCTAAGGGTCGCCTTTTTAACTTGTCTGTACCTGAACATGACGCTATGCGGTCTTATATCAAGGAATCATTGGAGAAGGGTCATATCAGACCATCCTCTTCACCCTTAGGTGCCGGTTTTTTCTTTGTGGCCAAAAAAGATGGTTCATTAAGGCCGTGTATTGATTATCGTCTCTTGAACAATATTACTGTGAAATATCAATACCCGTTACCCTTGATTTCTGACCTGTTTTCCAGGGTGAAAAACGCTACTTGGTTTACCAAGCTTGACCTCAGGGGGGCGTATAACCTTATTCGCATTAAGCACGGGGATGAATGGAAGACGGCATTTAACACCCCTGAAGGGCATTTTGAGTACCTTGTGATGCCCTTTGGGCTCACTAATGCTCCTTCCGTCTTCCAGTCCTTCATGAATGACATTTTCAGGGATTTTGTGGACAAGTTTCTGATTGTTTATTTGGATGATATCTTGATTTTTTCTAATGACTGGGACTCTCATGTGAAACATGTTCGAACTGTATTCCAGATTTTGAGAGAGAATGCTCTGTATGTGAAGGGATCAAAGTGTCTTTTTGGCGTACAGAAGATCTCATTTCTGGGATTCATTTTGTCCCCATCTGTTATTGAAATGGACCCGGTCAAGGTTGAGGCCATCTGTGATTGGGTCCAACCTACTTCATTAAAGGCTCTTCAGAGATTTTTGGGTTTTGCCAATTTTTATCGTAAATTTATTGGTAATTTCTCTGTTATTGTTAAACCATTAACTGATTTGACCAGAAAGGGTTCTGATGTGGTGAATTGGCCTCCTGAGGCAGTCTCTGCGTTTCAGGAACTTAAGCAGAGATTCACTTCTGCTCCTGTTCTACGGCAGACTGATGTTTCTCTGCCATTTCAGGTGGAGGTTGATGCCTCTGAAATTGGGGCAGGTGCCGTTTTGTCCCAAAAAGATCCAGAGACCTCTAAAAGTAACCCTTGTGCCTTTTTCTCTCGAAAATTTTCTCCTACTGAACGTAATTATGACGTGGGTAATCGGGAGTTATTGGCCATGAAGTGGGCTTTTGAAGAGTGGAGACATTGGCTGGAGGGAGCCAAACATCAGGTGGTGGTCCTTGCGGACCATAAGAATCTGGTCTATCTGGAATCTGCCAAGCGACTCAATCCTAGACAGGCCAGGTGGGCCTTGTTTTTCACACGTTTTGATTTTGTGGTTTCCTTTCTTCCTGGCACTAAGAATGTTAAGGCGGATGCCCTCTCGAGGAGTTTCCTTGCGGACTCTCCTGAGCTATCTGATCCCTCTGTTATTTTGAAGGAGGGTGTAGTTCTTTCCGCCATCTCGCCCAATTTGAGACTTGCTCTGGAGGGTGTCAGGAGGATAGGCCCGAGCGCTGCCCTGTTGGAAAATTGTTTGTCCCGGACCAATGGAAAAAGAGTGTGATGTCTGAGATTCATTGTTCCGCATTGGCTGGGCATCCCGGAATTTTTGGTACCAGAGACTTGGTTAGTCGGTCCTTTTGGTGGCCTACCTTGTCTCGCGATGTCAGGGAATTTGTGCAGTCCTGCGGGACTTGCTCTCGCTCCAAGCCTTGCTCTCGCTCTAGTGGTTTGTTGATGCCATTGCCTGTGCCCAAGAGACCATGGACCCATATCTCTATGGATTTCATTTCCGATCTTCCTGTTTCTCAGAGAATGACCACCATCTGGGTAATTTGTGATAGGTTTTCCAAAATGATACATCTTGTGCCATTACCTAAGTTGCCTTCCTCCTCTGAATTGGTGCCGTTGTTCCTTCAGCACGTGGTTCGTTTACACGGCATTCCTGAGAACATTGTGTCTGACAGAGGAATCCAGTTTGTTTCCAGATTTTGGAGGACTTTTTGTTCTAAACTGGGTGTTCAATTGTCTTTCTCCTCGGCATTTCATCCTCAGACCAATGGTCAAACTGAGAGAACAAACCAGACATTGGAGACTTATCTAAGATGCTTTGTGTCTGCTGATCAGGATGACTGGGTCTCTTTTTTGCCTTTGGCTGAGTTTGCTCTTAATAATAGGGCTAGCTCTGCCACTTTGATGTCTCCGTTTTTCTGTAATTCTGGGTTTCACCCTCGATTTTCTTCAGGACAGACGGAGGCTTCTGTCTGTCCAGGTGTTGACTCTGTTGTTGAGCGTATGCAGCAGATTTGGGACCAGGTAGTGGAGAGGTTGTCCCTCTCTCAGGAGAAGGCCCAGCGGTTTGCTAACCGGCATAGGACTGATGGTCCTCGGTTTAAAGTGGGGGACTTGGTCTGGTTGTCCTCAAAGAATATTCCTATGAGAGTAGCATCTCCTAAATTTAAGCCTAGGTTCATTGGACCTTATAAGATCATGGAGATTATTAATCCTGTTTCTTTTCGTTTGCTTCTTCCAGGGACATTTAAGATCCATAACGTGTTCCACAAGTCCTTGTTGAAGAGGTTTGTTGAGCCAGTGGTTCCTGCTGCTGTGCCTCCTGACCCTGTTTTGGTTGAGGGCAATCTGGAGTATGTGGTTGAGAAAATATTGGATTCTCGTTTTTCTAGACGAAGACTCCAGTATTTGGTTAAATGGAGAGGTTATGGTCAGGAAGATAATTCTTGGGTGTTTGCTTCGGACATCCATGCTAGGAGACTTATCCGTGCGTATCATAGAACTCATCCTGACCGACCTGGTTGCTCAAATGAGGGTTCGGTGACCCCTCCTCAAGGGGGGGGTACTGTTGTGAATGGGTTTGAGATGAGTTCTGAGCAGAGCCTCCCTCTGGTGGTTACAAGCGGTACTAGTGAGGATTGTGAGGACTGGGAATCAGGTGTTACTGATTGGTCTTATTTAAGGGAATCATTTTCCCATCAGGGTTGCCGGTGATCAATTGTTCTGGTCTGAATCCTTCTTTCCAGTTTCCCTTGTAGCCTGCTGTGTCGTGTCTGCATCTCCTGCTATCAGATAAGACAATTTCTTATTTTGTGTTTTTGCTATATTTTTGCATTTGGTCCTGCACTTCTGTGGGGGCCTTCTGGGTCCCCTCCGGGGCTTTTGCCCTCTCAGTTTAGTTCAGCCACTGTGTTTTGTACTTTTCTTTTTCCAGTTTTTTCAGTGGCTGCTGTTTTTGTTACACCAGAGAACTAATTTAGGTGGTAGAGGTCGTGTGATCTCAGGTGATTTTGAAATTAGTAGAGTTGGTGTTTTTCAGGGTTTTCTGGGATTGCAGTAAGTACCCTTCCTGTCCTTTTCTATTTAGATAGTTTGGGCCCCAGCGTTTGCTCATACTATTTTCTTTCTGTGTCAGTATTTCCTCTTGTCTAACCGCCATTACATGTTTGGGGGCTTTTTATTATATTTGGGGGTTTTGCTCCGGGGCAGATAGCTTTCCTATTTCTATCTTTAGGTGTAGTTAGTTTCTCAGGCTGTGACGAGGCGTCTAGGACCAACGTAGGAACGCTCCACGGCTGCCTCTAGTTGCGGTGGTTAGTCAGGGTACTGCAATCTCATAGATTCCAACTGCTCTGGTGTATTTCCTTTTTTGCCTGCACTCCTCAGCTACCGTAACACAACAAGGAACGCTCCACGGCTGCCTTTAGTTGTGGTGGTTAGTCAGGGTACTGCAATCCCATAGATTCCAACCTCTCTGGTGTATTACTTTTTTTGCCTGCTCTCCTCAGCTACCAAATCATAACACTTATGTAATTGAATTGGTCAAAAACTAATGTCCATTCTCAAGTTTTTCTCCTCACTGCCAGATTTGATGATCCTGTCCAAGAGCCCCAGATGACATCAACCTCTGTGTAACTAGAGGGAAAGCCTGTTTGAATCCACGTATCGCATTGCAAGGAAGCTCCCATACCAGGAGAGACACCTAAGCCATGAAGGATGTCGTGGATGCTCTGACTGACCAGACAGATGACCAGATGACCTACCTGATGAGTTCAAGGCCAGAGACCAAGTTAAAGCAGGATTTGAGTCACTATTGCCACTAGTAACTATAAACAAAAATGTTGATTGGATAAATTACATCTATTATAACCAGCAGAGATTTGTTAACTTCACCATAGATGCTGTAAAAGGTTTGGCAGCACAGTTAGGCCCCACTTCCATTATGGCATTCCAGAATAGAATGGCTTTGGATATGATTCTAGCTGAGAAAGGAGGTGTTTACAAAATGATCAAAGACACCTGTTGCACCTACATCCCAGACAACACTGGCCCAAATGGTAAAGTCACAATGGCAATACAGAAACTTAATGAGTTATCAGAGGAACTGAAACAGAACTCAGGTGTCACTGACCCATGGGATCGATACTTTGGGTGGATGAGTGGGTGGCAGAAAATGTTGGCACAGGTTGGGACAGCCATTATGGGGGTTCTCATTTTTGCATTAATTACTGGTTGCTGTGTTATTCCTTGTATCCACAGGAAAATGAAAAAAGCTGTTCAGGAGACAACCAATTTGATGCTACTCACCATCTTGGACCTCGCACCAGTCCGGATAGAACTGCCTGGCTTGACCAGATCTCCGAACTACCTCCAGACTGAGAATACACATCCTTGATGAAACATCCTATCAAATAAAGAGACTATGATTGCAAACACATAAACCCCGACAGGGACAGTCCTCCTGACCGCCCATTTGCGAAAAGTCTGTATTCGGTGGGGGAGGCATGTACTAGGGGTGTCTCAACTCACCGGCAGCATAAAAGAGTTGCAGCGCTTTGGGCCAGGAGCAGGTTTTTAGGGCAAGTGGTATCTAAGGGGGGACTGTCATGGAAATATATATGTATTCCATATATTCAAAGTATATTCACATATATGTATTCACAGTTCACAGTTAGATAGATCTCACTTGCTAAAAAACCTTGTGCTCACATATTTCTAGGCCAGATATAATCAGTCGTTTTAAAGAAATCTGGCCTCCATAAGACCTTCGTAAAGGAACAAATGCATGAAGTACAAAATGTCCTATTAGATATCTGTTGTTTACATTATAGTTATGCAAGGCAACTAGGTTACAAGAATATAAACAATAATTCTGCAACTTCAGCTCTTTTAATCATGATTATCATAATTATCATATTTACACTAGAACAGCCAATAATCTAGCAGCTTTTAATTGTATGTTAATTGACTAACCAGCCCCTTTTTGTAAACGTATAAAACCTTGAATGAATAATAAATGTATGTCTTTGACGAACTGTTATACTGACACTTTCGTGTGGACAGTCCTCATTTCGTTCTGAGCGCTCAAAAAGACATTATATAGAGATTTGGACATGGCAAGCAGCAAACACAGGATATTTTTATCCTAATTAAATTTCCATATCAGTTGGCGCCTGCACGCGGGGCATTGGACGAAACGCACGAGGACTCGGCCGACCGGAGAGACGGGGGTGTTGGCCCTGGCCTTGGCACACGGGACGGAGACTGCAGCTCCATCAGTAAGGTAAGAAAACTTTGTCATCTTACCTGAATGTTCCCTGTGCCTAGTCCTAGCCTACACTTCCAGCCGGTCGGACGTGGTCATCACCGCATTCCCAGGTTGTGTAAAAAGTCCATACCCTTATCCAAAAGCCCTGGGATATAAGCCGAGTAGGGAGAGCAATGCATTTGATATAGATGTGTCTAGCTGCCATATCCCCTGATGAATCCTGCAAGGAGGAAACGCGTTGGGAAAGGGCCTTGTTTAATCTGAAAATGACCATATGCATACTTTATTAGGAGATGAATTTTAGAGCGAACATCGCCATTCAAATGGGTGAGATCATTCCTTTTATAGATGTTGTCTCACATACGTTTGATTAAGTCTCAGACACATGACTTACAAATAAGCGATGCCTACACTTGCATTTAGGTAGTCATATTTTGCTCTTGCGGTGCAGAGCTAATTATATATTATATATTGTCTGACGTTCTATATATCTCCTATTTCTTGTTGTCCTTATTGGACTCAACTCTCTTATTATATCATATATCCTCACTATTTGTTTGGAGGATGGTATTTGTTTGTGTGTCCCCTTTTTAGCATTAAGTTCATTAAATGTTAAGTTTTATATCCCCATTTTTTTGCTGCTACATACCTTCTATATCAAACCTGTGACTCCTGTGTTTTCATCGCACCCAAGCACAAGACACTATATGAACTGTACTCCTTACATTACAAGATTCTGAAGCCAAACGTTAGTGTCTGCTGGGTCTGGAAAGGCTGTGTCTGCTGTAACTGTGGATATCAGACGTCCGGTTGTACTTTCTGTGATGACAGTGGTTGTGACTTCTCACAACCATTCCAGGTGAGCAATTCCCTTAAGTTTTTTTTTTCTGCAGTGTTACCACAGGTAAACACTATTGTTTTTTTTTCTTTCCTCTTTTGTGTCTGCTGTAACTGTGGATATCAGATGTCCGGTTGAACTTTCTGTGATGACAGTGGTTGTGACTTCTCACAACCATTCCAGGTGAGCAGTTCCCTTATATTTTTTTTTTCTCTCTGCAGTGTTACCACAGGTAAACACTATTGTTTTTTTTTCTCCTCTTCTTCCAGTACTCCTGTCTTAAAAGATCTGGAAAATGGAGGCCCGCATAAAGGAACTTTGCGGAGTGACTGATAATATCTTTGAAGACTATAAAAACCCGTTTTACAAACCTACAGGACCTCACTAATCACAATTTGCAAGTGTTTGGACAGACTGCCCAGGATTTGCGAGCCAGGATTGAAGTTCTAGAGGAGCGAGTCCAGGCTCCTGCCGTAGCCCCGAGTTCTGGGATTCCCAAGTTGCCCCCTTTTCGTTTTGGCGGTGAACGTGAGAAATTCAGGGGATTTATTAATCAATGCAATCTTTTTTTTCTGCACATGCTTCACAATTTCCCACTGAACGATCTAAAGTGCTTACTATAATTATGTTGCTTACCAACAAGGCTTTGATGTGGGCAAACCCTCTGATTGAGACTGAGGATGAATGTTTGGATCATCTGGATGCTTTCATTTCAGCCATGGGGCAGGTGTTTGATGACCCCAATCGAGGTGCAACAGCTGAAGCAGCCATGTTAGCTTTACGCCAAGGTAAGCACTCGGTAGCTGAATATGCCTTGGATTTCAGGAGATGGGCCCTTGATACCACCTGGGACAGTTCCGCCAAAAAATCTATTTTTCGAAAAGGGTTATCTCCACTGATTAAGGATGAACTTGCTCGTGCCGACCCTCCCACTGCGTTAGGTGACTTTATTAACTACTGCATCCGTATTGATACTCGTCTGACTGAACGCAGGCAAGAGAGATGGTTCGAAAGCAATCGCACTAACCTTTTCCTACCTTCCTCTCCAGCTAAGGAACCTTTGAGTAGGATCACAAGGGAACCTGAACCTGAACCCATGCAGGTAGACTCTTTACAACGACGGGTTAGTGATGCACGCAAGGAACATCGTTTTAAGGAAAATCTATGTTTCTATTGTGGTAAGTCAGGGCACTTCATTATAAACTGCCCCAGCCGTTCTCGTAAGACTACTGCAGCACTCATTCACTGTGAGTGTTGCGAGAGGGGATCTGTCAGGTCCGAGCCTCAGGCTCCAGAGAGATCTGCAGCAACAGATCTTGATTTCTCGGACTTAAACTCCGTTACTTCTGAGGACGTTGACTGTGTAAACGCTGCAATTTTTCAAGTTTCCTCAGCGGTGTCCCAGCTGAGTTGTAAGAAAAACAATTCTCATTGCTTTCTTTCCATCAAACTCTGGGTTGACTCAGCTTGGGTGTCTAGCTCTGCTATGATCGACTCAGGGGCAAGTGGAAATTTTATGGATGTCTCCTTTGCTCTGAAACAGGGGATACGTTCAGTGAAGAAGGCTACTCCAGTACAGATGGAAACTGTGGATGGCTCCCTGCTGACCTCTGGACCAGTGGATCAGGAAACAGAGCCTTTGAGGGTTCTTATGGGTAAAGATCATCAAGAGAAATTGTCCTTTATGCTTATCTCTTCTCCCCACTTTCCCATTATTCTAGGGCTACCATGGCTGCAGGCTCAGAATCCTACCATTAACTGGGAGACCAAGGAATTACACTTTCCAGAGAAACAGATGAGTCCAAAAGTTTCAGCTTGCTCTGTTCCTAAAGGAACCATGTCAGTCCCTGAACTACCAGCTGTATACCAGGACTATGTGGATTTATGTGACAAGAAGAACGCTGACCAGCTTCCCCCTCACCGTCCATATGATTGTCCAACTGAATTATTGCCTGGAGCAGAGATACCTTTTGGTAAGATCTACCCCCTGGCGGGGCCCGAGCTAAAGGCTTTAAAGGATTACATAGACGAAAATCTAGCCAAGGGCTTCATACGCCCCTCTTCATCTCCTGCAGGTGCACCCATCTTCTTTGTAAAGAAGAAAGATGGATCTCTGAGACCCTGCGTAGACTATAGGGAACTCAATAAGGTTACTATTAGAAACCGTTATCCATTGCCTTTAATCCCTGAGTTATTGGAGAGAGTGCGACATGCCAAAATTTTCTCTAAACTAGATCTCCGTGGGGCCTATAACTTAGTCCGTATTAGACCTGGGGATGAATGGAAGACTGCATTCAGGTCACGCTATGGACACTTTGAATATCTAGTTATGCCTTTTGGTCTGAGTACCGCCCCAGCCACTTTCCAATACTTGGTGAATGACATCTTCAGGGATCTCCTAGATACATTCGTGGTGATTTATTTGGATGATATTCTAATTTTTTATAACTCCACAGAGGAACATCATGGACATGTGAGAATGGTCTTGGAACGTCTAAGACAAAATCATCTTTACATCAAACTTGAAAAGTGTGAATTCCATAGGACCGAAATTCAATTTCTGGGGTATGTACTGTCTACACAAGGAATTAGTATGGATGGAAGCAAGACCCAAGCCATCAAGGATTGTCCAAGTCCTAGAAATGTGAAGGAGGTGCAGCGCTTCATCGGGTTTGCCAACTTCTATAGACGTTTCATTAGGAATTTCTCTGAGGTAGTGTCACCTATCACCCAACTTACCCGAAAGAGTCTAGGTTCTCCTGGACTCCCCAAGCCCAGGAAGCATTTTCCCGTCTAAAAGATAAATTTACCACTGCACCTATCTTAGTACATCCCAACCCCGAACTTGCCTTCATAATAGAGGTGGATGCTTCAGACTGTGCCGTTGGAGCTATACTCTCTCAGAGAACAGGTGAGAAGAATGTCTTGCATCCCTGTGCCTTCTTTTCCCAGCAGTTGTCTTCGGCTGAGAGGAACTACGATGTGGGCAATAGAGAGTTGTTGGCCATTATTGCCGCCTTCAAAGAATGGAGACACCTTCTTCAGGGAGCTGCACAGCAAATAGTCGTCCTGACAGACCATCGTAACCTTGAATTTATCAGGTCGGCTAAATGCCGACTCCTCGCCAGGCTCGCTGGAATCTTTTCTTAAACCAATTTAATTTTATCATTTCTTATAGACCAGGATCGCGCAATGGAAAGGCTGATGCACTCTCTAGGATTTATTCAGCAGAGACACGTCCACTTACTCCTCCTAAGACTATTCTTCCTGACTCTAGATTCCTGGGAGTGATTCATAATCAAGACCTACTTAAGGACATCAAGGAAGCATACCATGCGGATTCCTTTTTGGCACAACCCCCAAGGGACGTAAGTCTTGTCTTTAAGAATGGTGTGTGGATTCAGGGACAACGTCTGTATATTCCTGAAACAGTTAGATTGAGAGTATTGCAACTCATTCACGATTCCAAGATAGCTGGGCATAGAGGAATTCTAAAGACACAGGAATTTCTTTCTCGTTTCTTTTGGTGGCCTACTTGCAGGAAGGATGTTTTAAACTATGTCACTTCATGTGAAGTCTGTGCAAGATGCAAAACACCTCGCTCCTCACCAACTGGTCTGTTGCAACCCCTTCCCACCCCATCCCGCCCGTGGGATCCATTTCTATGGACTTCATTGTGGAGTTACCAACCTCTCAAGGGAAGAACACCATTCTAGTGGTGGTTGATCGTTTAACAAAAGCAGCTCATTTTATCCCTTGTGTCGGCTTACCCACTGCAAGACAGACATCAGATTTGATGATTAAAAATGTGTTTCGCTTACATGGAGTACCAGATGAGGTTATTTCGGATCGAGGGGTGCAATTCACTTCAAGGTTTTGGCAAAATTTCTGTGCAGCATTGGACATTAAAGTAAACCTTTCTTCTGCTTTTCATCCTCAGACTAATGGACAGACAGAACGAACCAATCAGACCCTGGAGCAGTATCTTCGCTGCTTTATCTGCCACCTACAGGATGATTGGGTGGATCTACTTCCACTGGCTGAGTTCTCTTATAACAACTCTCAGAGCGCCTCCACTAAGCAGTCTCCTTTTTACTCCAATTTAGGTTATCATCCTAATAATTCTTCCTCGATTTCCCATAGAAACGCCTTTGCCAGCAGTGGCTGAAAGAATCACGTCTTTACAAAAGAATATGGATCTTCTAAAGGGAAATCTGGAATTGGCTCAGGAAAGGTACAAGAAAGCCGCAGATAAATTTCGTAAACCTGCACCAGCTTTCAAGGTAGGAGACCTGGTCTGGCTGTCAACCAGAAATCTTAAGTTAAGAATTCCATCATCTAAGTTGGGACATAAATACATTGGACCTTATAAAATCAGTAAGATTATAAGTGCTGTCGCTTGTCGTCTTCAACTGCCCAGAACTATGAGAATCCACCCTGTCTTTCATGTATCCCTACTAAAGGCTGCGACACCCAATACGTTTCCTGGACGTTCTTCTCCTTGCCCTGACCCAGTGCTAGTCGATGGTCAGGAAGAATTTGTGGTGGAAAGGATTCTAGATTCCAGGTTGTATAGAAATCAGTTACAATATCTGATTAAATGGCAGGGCTACCCAGTGGAGGACAACTCATGGGAACCAGTCAATAACGTTAATGCTCCTCGCTTGCTCCGTCAGTTTCATCAGAGGTACCCACACAAGCCTGGTCTGAGGTCATCCGGAGGCTGTCCCTAAGGGGGAGTAATGTAAGGTTCTGTGTACATGTTCCTGAAACTCAGTTTTTCCGTCAGCCATTGTAATGTATGTGGTACAGTTCATATAGCGTCTTGTGCTTGGGTGCGATGAAAATACTTGAGACACAGGTTGATAAAGAAAGTCTTGTATTGCTTCATACAAATTGGCAAAAATAAACACACAGGTTGCAAACACAGAAGCAGGAGACACAGCAGGCCAGAGTAATCTAAGTTCATCAATAACTCTCCACAACAGATTCAGATCTTCTTCTATGTTACCGCAAGTCCATGCAAACGTGAGGCTTTCAAGAGCAGAGTTCAGAGTCCACAAGTGCTTCAGAGTTTCTCAGTAGAAATGGCTGGAGTACAAGGTCCAAGGCTTCAGGAGTCAGAACACAGGTTCACTGCAGGCTAGATTCTGAAGCACTGATTGCTCAGGTGTGGCTGTTTAAGAAGCAAACGGAGAGAATCAGGGCGGGAACATGCAAGCTGGAAAACTCCATTTTAACTGAGGGCAAGATAGCTGCAGCAAAACAGAAAGCAAAATGGCCGACGAACAAACTGAGTTTCAGAAACAGATACACAGAACCTTACATTACTCCCCCCTTAGGGGCAACCTCCGGATGACCTCAGACCAGGCTTGTGTGGGTACCTCTGATGAAACTGACGGAGCAAGCGAGGAGCATTAACGTTATTGACTGGCTCCCATGAGTTGTCCTCCACTGGGTAGCCCTGCCATTTAATCAGATATTGTAACTGATTTCTATACAACCTGGAATCTAAAATCCTTTCCACCACAAATTCTTCCTGACCATCGACTAGCACTGGGTCAGGGCAAGGAGAAGAACGTCCAGGAAACGTATTGGGTGTTGCAGCCTTTAGTAGGGATACATGAAAGACAGGGTGGATTCTCATAGTTCTGGGCAATTGAAGACGACAAGCAACGGCACTTATAATCTTACTGATTTTATAGGGTCCAATGTACTTATGTCCCAACTTAGACGATGGAATCCTTAACTTAAGATTTCTGGTTGACAGCCAGACCAGTCTCCTACCTTAAAAGCTGGTGCAGGTTTACGAAATTTATCTGCTGCCTTCTTGTACCTTTCCTGAGCCGATTCCAGATTCTCCTTTAGAAGATCCATATTCTTCTGTAAAGTCGTGACTCTTTCAGCCACTGCTGGCAAAGGCGTCTCTATGGGAAATCGTGGTAGAATGTTAGGATGATAACCTAAATTAGAGAAAAAAGGAGACTGTTTAGTGGAGGCACTCTGAGAGTTGTTGTAAGAGAACTCAGCCAATGGAAGTAGATCCACCCAATCATCCTGTAGGTGGCAGATAAAGCAGCGGAGATACTGCTCCAGGGTTTGATTGGTTCGTTCGGTTTGTCCATTAGTCTGGGGATGAAAAGCAGAAGAAAGGTTTACTTTAATGTCCAATGCTGCACAGAAATTTTGCCAAAACCTAGAAGTGAATTGCACCCCTCGATCCGAAATAACCTCATCCGGTACTCCATGTAAACGAAACACATCTTTAATCATCAAATCTGATGTCTGTTTTGCAGTGGGTAAGCCGACACAAGGGATAAAATGAGCTGCCTTTGTTAAACGATCAACCACCACTAGAATAGTGTTCTTCCCTTGAGAGGTTGGTAATTCCACAATGAAGTCCATAGAAATGGATCCCCACGGCGGGACGGGTGGGAAGAGGCTGTAACAGACCAGTTGGTGAAGAGCGAGGTGTTTTGCATCTTGCACAAACCTCACACGAAGTGACATAGTCCAAAACATCCTTCCTACAAGTGGGCCACCAAAAGAAACGAGAAAGAAATTCCTGTGTCTTTAGAATTCCTCTATGCCCGGCTATTTTGGAATCGTGAATGAGTTGCAATACTCTCAATCTGACTGTTTCAGGTATATACAGACGTTGTCCCAGAATCCACACACCATTCTTAAAGACAAGACTTACGTCCCTTGGGGTTGAGCCAAAAAAGAATCCGCATGGTATGCTTCCTTGATGTCTTTAATTAGGTCTTGATGATGAATCACTCCTAGGAATCTAGAGTCAGGAAGAATAGTCTTAGGAGGAGTAATTGGACGTGTCTCTGCTGAGTAAATCCTAGAGAGTGCATCAGCCTTTCCATTGCGCGATCCTGGTCTATAAGAAATAATAAAATTAAATTGGTTTAAGAAAAGATTCCAGCGAGCCTGGCGAGGAGTCAGGCACTTAGCCGACCTGATAAACTCAAGATTACGATGATCTGTCAGAACGACTATTTGCTGTGCAGCTCCTTGAAGAAGGTGTCTCCATTCTTTGAAGGCGGCAATAATGGCCAACAACTCTCTATTGCCCACATCGTAGTTCTTCTCAGCCGAAGACAACTGCTGGGAAAAGAAGGCACAGGGATGCAAGACATTCTTCTCACCTGTTCTCTGAGAGAGTATAGCTCCCACGGCACAGTCTGAAGCATCCACCTCTATTATGAAGGCAAGCTCTGGGTTGGGATGTACTAGGATAGGTGCAGTGGTAAATTTATCTTTTAGACGGGAAAATGCTTCCTGGGCTTGGGGAGTCCAGGAGAACTTAGACTCTTTCCGGTAAGTTGGGTGATAGGTGACACTACCTCAGAGAAATTTCTAATGAAACGTCTATAGAAGTTTGCAAACCCGATGAAGCGCTGTACCTCCTTCACATTTCTAGGACTTGGCCAATCATTGATGGCTTGGGTTTTACTTCCATCCATACTAATCCCTTGTGTAGACAGTACATACCCCAGAAATTGAATTTCGGTCTTATGGAATTCACACTTTTCAAGCTTGATGTAAAGATGATTTTGTCTTAGACGTTCCAAGACCATTCTCACATGTCCATGATGTTCCTCTGTGGAGTTAGAAAAAATTAAAATATCATCCAAATAAATTACCACGAATGTATCTAGGAGATCCCTGAAGATGTCATTCACCAAGTGTTGGAAAGTGGCTGGGCGGTACTCAGACCAAAAGGCATAACCAGATATTCAAAGTGTCCATAGCGTGACCTGAATGCAGTCTTCCATTCATCCCCAGGTCTAATACGGACTAAGTTATA
Source organism: Oophaga sylvatica (assembly GCA_033576555.1). Taxonomy (NCBI): domain Eukaryota; kingdom Metazoa; phylum Chordata; class Amphibia; order Anura; family Dendrobatidae; genus Oophaga; species Oophaga sylvatica. The sequence goes on along the minus strand of JARQOD010005193.1, from coordinate 33,318 downwards.
GGCCCCACGAAGATCTAGTTTAGAAAAAATTTTGGCATGTCGCACTCTCTCCAATAACTCAGGGATTAAAGGCAATGGATAACGGTTTCTAATAGTAACCTTATTAAGTTCCCTATAGTCTACGCATGGTCTCAGGGATCCATCTTTCTTCTTTACAAAGAATATGGGTGCCCCTGCAGGAGATGAAGAGGGGCGTATGAAGCCCTTGGCTAGATTTTCGTCTATGTACTCTTTTAAAGCCTTCAGCTCGGCCCCGCCAGGGGTAGATCTTACCAAAAGGTATCTCTGCTCCAGGCAATAATTCAATTGGACAATCATATGGACGGTGAGGAGGAAGCTGGTCAGCGTTCTTCTTGTCACATAAATCCACATAGTCCTGGTATACAGCTGGTAATTCAGGGACTGACATGGTTCCTTTAGGAACAGAGCAAGCTGAAATTTTTTGACTCATCTGTTTCTCTGGAAAGTGTAATTCCTTGGTCTCCCAGTTAATGGTAGGATTCTGAGCCTGCAGCCATGGTAGCCCTAGAATAATGGGAAAGTGAGGAGAAGAGATAAGCATAAAGGACAGTTTCTCTTGATGATCTTTACCCATAAGAACCTTTAAAGGCTCTGTTTCCTGATCCACTGGTCCAGAGGTCAGCAGGGAGCCATCCACAGTTTCCATCTGTACTGGAGCAGCCTTCTTCACTGAACGTATTCCCTGTTTTAGAGCAAAGGAGACATCCATAAAATTTCCACTTGCACCTGAGTCGATCATGGCAGAGCTAGACACCCAGGCTGAGTCAACCCAGAGTTTGATGGAAAGAAAACAGTGAGAATTGTTTTTCTTACAACTCAGCTGGGACACCGCTGAGGAAACTTGAAAGATGGCAGCATTTACACAGTCAACGTCCTCAGAGGTAACGGAGTTTAAGTCCGAGAAATCAAGATCTGTTGCTGCAGCTCTCTCTGGAGCCTGAGGCTCGGACCTGACAGATCCCCTCTCGCAACACTCACAATGAATGAGTGCTGCAGTAGTCTTGCGAGAACGGCTGGGACAGTTAATAATAAAGTGCCCTGACTTACCACAATAAAAACATAGATTCTCCTTAAAACGATGTTCCTTGCGTGCATCACTAACCCGTCGTAGTAAAGAGTCTACCTGCATGGGTTCAGGTTCAGGTTCCCGTGTAATCCTATTCAAAGGTTCCTTAGCTGGAGAGGAAGGTAGGAAAAGGTTAGTACGATTGCTTTCGAACCATCTCTCTTGCCTGCGTTCAGTTAAACGAGTATCAATACGGATGCAGTAGTTAATAAAGTCACCTAACGCAGTGGGAGGGTCGGCACGAGCAAGTTCATCCTTAATTAGTGGGGATAACCCCTTTCGAAAAATAGATTTTTTGGCGGAATTGTCCCAGGTGGTATCAAGGGCCCATCTCCTGAAATCCAAGGCATATTCAGCTACTGAGTGCTTACCTTGGCGCAAAGCTAACATGGCTGCTTCAGCTGTTGCACCTCGATTGGGGTCATCAAACACCTGCCCCATGGCTGAAATAAAATCATCAAGGTGATTCAAACAATCATCCTCAGTCTCAATCAGAGGGTTTGCCCATATCAAAGCCTTGTTGGTAAGCAACATAATTATAGTAAGCACCTTAGATCGTTCAGTAGGAAATTGTGAAGCATGTGCAGAAAAAAAAAGATTACATTGATTAACAAATCCCCTGAATTTTCACGTTCACCACCAAAACGAAAAGGGGCAACTTGGGAATCCCAGAACTCGGGGCCACGGCAGGAGCCTGGACTTGCCCCTCCAGAACCTCAATCCTGGCTCGCAAATCCTGAGTAGTCTGTCCAACCACTTGCAAATTGTGATTATTTAGGTCCTGAAGATTTGTAAAACGGGTCTTTAAATTCTGCAAATCTGCAAGGATATTATCAGTCACTCCACAAAGTTCCTTTATGCGGGCCTCCATTTTCCAGATCTTTTAAGACAGGATACTGGAAGAAGAGGAGAGAAAAAAAAAACAATAGTGTTCACCTGTGGCAACACTGAAGAAAGAAAAAACTTTAAGGGAACTGCTCACCTGGAATGGTTGTGAGAAGTCACAACCACTATCATCACAGAAAGCTTTCAACCAGACATCTGATATCCAGAGTTTCAGCAGACAAAAAGAGAAGAGAAAAAAAAAAAACAATAGTGTTTACCTGTGATAACACTGCAGAAAAAAAACTTAAGGGAATTGCTCACCTGGAATGGTTGTGAGAAGTCACAACCACTGTCATCACAGAAAGTACAACCGGACATCCGATATCCACAGTACAGCAGACAAGCCTTTCCAGACCCAGCAGACACTAACGTTTGGCTTCAGAATCTTGTAATGTATGTGGTACAGTTCATATAGCGTCTTGTGCTTGGGTGCGATGAAAATACTTGAGACACAGGTTGATAAAGAAAGTCTTGTATTGCTTCATACAAATTGGCAAAAATAAACACACAGGTTGCAAACACAGAAGCAGGAGACACAGCAGGCCAGAGTAATCTAAGTTCATCAATAACTCTCCACAACAGATTCAGATCTTCTTCTATGTTACCGCAAGTCCATGCAAACGTGAGGCTTTCAAGAGCAGAGTTCAGAGTCCACAAGTGCTTCAGAGTTTCTCAGTAGAAATGGCTGGAGTACAAGGTCCAAGGCTTCAGGAGTCAGAACACAGGTTCACTGCAGGCTAGATTCTGAAGCACTGATTGCTCAGGTGTGGCTGTTTAAGAAGCAAACGGAGAGAATCAGGGCGGGAACATGCAAGCTGGAAAACTCCATTTTAACTGAGGGCAAGATAGCTGCAGCAAAACAGAAAGCAAAATGGCCGACGAACAAACTGAGTTTCAGAAACAGATACACAGAACCTTACAGCCATTTTACTTTCTGTCTTGCTGCAGCTATCTTGCCCTCAGTCAATATGGAGTTTCCAGCTTGCATGTTCCCGCCCTGATTCTCTCCTCTTGCTTCTTAAGCAGGCACAGCTGAGCAATCAGTGCTTCAGAATCAAGCTTGCAGTGAACCTGTGACCTGACTCCTGGAAGCCTTGGACCTTGTACTCCAGTTATTTCCTATTGTGGAACTTTGGAACACTCGTGGACTTTGGAACCTTGCTATTTGATAAATCCACGTTTGCATGGACTTACGGTAACAGAGAAGAGATCCTGAACCTGTTATGGAGAGTGATTGCTGAGCTTAAGTTACTCTGGCCTGCTGTGTCTCCTGCTTTTGTATCTGCAAACTGTGTGACTATTATTGCCACTTGTATGAAGTAATACAAGACCTTCTATATCAAACCTGTGACTCCTGTGTTTTCATCGCACCCAAGCACAAGACACTATATGAACTGTACTCCTTACATTACAGGAGGTTTCCCCCCATCATGGTTGCCGTGAACAATTGTTCTTGTCTCAACTTTGTTTCCAGGTTCACTTGGAAGCTTGCTGAGTCTTGCCTCTTCTCCTGCTCTCAGATAAAATATTTTCTGTTTTTTGTTTTTGTGCTTGCCATTTGTATATTTCTCTGCATTTCTGTGAGGTTGGCCAGGTTCCCCTCCCCGGGGGGCTTGGTCTCCTCTCGGTTCCTCTGGAGCCATTGTTGTTTGTTCACTTGCCTTTTCCAGTTTTTTTTTCCTGTGGCTGTGGCTTAGTTTTGTTACACCAGAGAACTAATTTAGGTGGTAGAGGTCGTGTGATCTCAGGTGTTTTTGCAATTAGTAGCGTTGGCTTTTTTTAGGGTTTTTTTTGGATTGCAGTAAGTATCCTTCCTATTCTTTTCTGTCTAAGTTAGATTGGGCCCCAGCGTTTGCTCATACTATTTTCTGTCTGTGTCTGTATTTCCTCTTGTCTAACCGCCATTACATGTTTGGGGGCTTCATATGTTCTTTGGGGATCTGCTCCGGGGCAGATAGCTTTCCTCTTTCTATCTTTAGGTGTAGTTAGCCTCTCAGGCTGTGATGAGGCATCTAGGACCAACGTAGGAACGCTCCATGGCTGCCTTTAGTTGTGGTGGTTAGTCAGGTTACTGCAATCCAGTAGATTCCAACCTCTCTGGTGTATTGCCGTTTTTGCCTGCTCTCCTCAGCTACCAAAACATAACAGTGACCGCTCTTACAGTACAAAGCTCCATAATGTGACCGCTCTTACAGTACAGCGCTCCATAGTGTGACCACTCTTACAGTACAGAGCTCTATAGTGTGATCGCTCTTACAGTACAGAGCTCTATAGTGTGACCGCTCTTACAGTAGAGCTCCATAGTGTGACCGCTCTTACAGTACAGCGCTCCATAGTGTGACTGCTCTTACAGTACAGAGCTCTATAGTGTGACCGCTCTTACAGTACAGAGCTCTATAGTGTGACCGCTCTTACAGTACAGAGCTCTATAATGTGACCGCTCTTACAGTAGAGAGCTCTATAGTGTGACCTGTTATGAATGCGCTAGAGATGGTTTCTGAGCAGAGGCTCCCTCTGGTGGTTACAGACAGTACTGAACCTTCCAGCGAGGAATGGCAATCTGGGATCACTGACTGGACTGATATAAGGGAGGTTCCCTCCCATGATGGTTGCCGGTGATCAATTGTTCTTGTCTCAATTATGGTTCCTGGTTCATTTGGAAGTTTGCTGGAGTCTTGCATGCATCTGCTGCTTTCAGATAAGATATTTTCTGCTTTTCTTTTTGTGCTTGCTTTTTGCATAATTTTCTGCACTTTTGTGGAGGTCAGCCGGGTCCCCTCCTGGGGCCTGTGCTCCTCTCAGTTTATCTGTAGCCACTGTTATTTGTTCATTAGCTTTTTCTTGTTTTTTTAGAGGCTGCGGCTTAGTTTTGTTACACCAGAGATCTGATTTAAGTGGTGGAGATCGTGTGATCTCAGGTGTTTTTGCAATCAGAAGTGTTGGTATTTTTAAGGGTTTTTTGTTGGATTGCAGTCAGAATTCTTTCCTGTACTTTTCTGTCTAGACAGATTGGGCCCCAGCGTTTGCTCATTCTATTTTCTGTCTGTGTCCGTGCTTTCTTCTTGTCTAACCGCCATTACATGTTTGGGGGCTTCCTATTTTCTTTGGGGTTCTGCTCCGGGGCAGATAGCTTTCATCTTTCTGCCTTTAGATGTAGTTATCTCTCAGGCTGTGACGAGGCGTCTAGGATCAACGTAGGAACGCTCCACGGCTACCTCTAATTGTGTGGTTAGGTCAGGTTACTGCAATCCAATAGGTTCCAGCCTCTCTGGTGTATTGCCGTTTTTTCTCCTCAGCTACCTAAACATAACAGTGACCCCTCTTACAGTACATAGCTCTTCGTACAGTCTCATCACACATTTATACCTAATGATTAGATCTCTTTACTACAATCCATTAACGCGCCTGACATCCACCTAAACCATCCCTTAATCTGGTAACACCTAACGCCATGATAAAACCCTACATTCACTAATAAAATTTGCGTTCTCTGACCTTGATGGAGACTGTGTAGTAGGCTTAGAAACAATGGAAGTTCTCATCTGATTGTTGCTAATTGAAGCCAAAAAATTCTTGAGAAGTTTCCCAACTGGTGAAGCAGAAACTTGTGTCACATTCATCAGTTTGAGCCATGTATAAAAATGATGAAGTACGTATTGTGTTTCATGTTGGTAGATCTATGTAGGCAACTTTTGCTGACACTTTTCCCACTTCTACCAAGAAGTTTTTGTCATGTGAAGGCCAACACTTCATGTCTCTCAAGTCACTTTAATCAGTGTTTTAATCACTCAGTTCCTCATATGGCAATAGAAACCTACTCCTGAAGCCCCTCGATCTATCATTGCTTCATGACATGTTTCTATGTATTTTTATAGACTTCTACTTGGCCATTCGACTTTCACGGCGTTGAGGAATTTTTTTCCTCCAGCGATACAGGAATTACCCCCAACCCCCCCTCCAACATGTCAGTTTCCATTAAACTTAGTCTGGTTCCATTTACCACCAAATCTTCTGACCCCCATATCTAGAAATATATAATGTTTCTGGGCTATCAACCGATGATGAGAAATAAGTTCCTCGTAGAAGAGATAGAGTTGGCTTGTAATATATCCTTCGCGGAGGAATGTGATGCAGATGTGTCCCCGTGTGAGTGTGTGTATGCACCTCCGAGAGGTACCTTAACCTCCAGTAATAATTTGACATCACGTTTCCTCTTCAAAAGAATAAATTAAAGTGCTTCATTTTTAGATCTGGAAACCATTACGGGGGTCTCGGGAGAGAGGCAAGAAACTCAAAGCGAGACGGAAGACGAGGGGGAACTGTAGATCAGGTATAGGGTTTAGTGTGTGATATGGAATCTCATATGAAATGGTAACATTGTAGAAAACATGTGGCCGGGTTTATCAAGGATAACGTCATTTCATTTCAGCCTATTTATATTGGAGGGTTCTGTTCTGTGTTTTTAGTCAGGTGTTGTTTGCGGGGGGAGTTTATGACTTTTTTTTTTTCTTTTAAGAAACTAAATATTCTTAGAAAGTAATTTATTTTTATGTCATTAAACCTGAAGGTCAATGATTATTTGACAGGGAAACAAGGTTACCAAACAGGTTTGGAGGATGTCAACTTAACTTGATGCTGTTATGAAGAAGAATGTGGGAAGCAGGGTCAGGAAAGTGACAAACAAGGCACATGAGTTCATAATGCAAAGTGCACAATATATTGTAAAGTTATATAGGTGGTGTGGAATAAAAACGAACAACGCATTACATTTTAGGAACACTGCTTAAAAATCGCAGATGGATGGATGAAATCTGAAGGACCCCAAAGTCACAGACCTCCTTTCGTTACTGATGGTGTTTATTGTGCAATGGATTTGGCACTGATCTGTGGCTTTGGCTTTAAACATGGTTTCATACCTATTATCAGCTGCACATGTCAAACTAGAAAACAGGCATATTTGTTTTTTGTGCCTGTTTTTCTGTGTAATGGTCATGTTTAATATGCATTTACATTTTGCATACACATTAACTTACTTTTCAGTTCAGATCTAGTTTTCTACATGTCAAACTAGCTCTGTTCATCCAAATTATGGTGGTTCACATTTGTAAAAACAAAACTATGCAGATGACCTAAAAATCAATACAATCTGGATGGAGAAGTTCTTGGTGGAATAACATTGGAAATAACAATTCAAAAATGAACAGTTTTGGTGCAATGCTGAGCGGGTCCCGTGCCGCGTCTCGCCGCTGCTTCCTGGTCCTAGTAAACGAGGTTCCCACCGCCCCCTGGGTCTCGGCCGCGTGCTTCTTCTGCACTTTATGCAGCAGAGGGGGTCATGACCCGGAAGCACCGCCCTGTCATCGCGGCAGCCACCGGTTATATCAGGCTGCCTCCTGCTAAAGGAGTCGCCTGATTACCTTTAGTGCTACTGTAGCTCTGTTGCCAGTCTTGTTGCTGGCGCTCTGCTATTCTATATTCAGGTTCCTGTTTGCTCTCCTGTGCATCCGCGCTAATTCTGCTCTGATCTTACTGTCTTCTAGGGTCAGCCATCTCTGTGGCTCCTAGTGGTCCCTGGATTCTTTCCTGCCTCCCTGACCTCGGGTTCCAGGATCCTGTCCTGGCTTCACCGTCTCTCTCCACTGATCCTGCATTCCCGCCAGCTCCCAGCCGTTTTCCCTTGTCATCTGTGTCCTCTGCCATCTCTCGGTCCTACGCTTCATTTTGTCTTGTCTCCTACAAGCTGCACTTTGGTACCAGCCGTCGTCTTACCAACCCCTTTGCGCCAGCCCCTGACGCTTCCTGTAAAGGGGGTGGTTTCACTTGGTCAGCTCGATCAGGGGGCTCTGGTATCTCGACCCAGAGGGTCCACTCTAGGTGGCGCTAGAGGCGTGATAGTTTGCTTGGGTCGGAAAACTGCATTTTATGGCTGCACTTACAGTAAAGAATGCTTTCCGATTAAACTTTCCAACTTCCACACTGTATGTTACACACACATATGTACAGCTCTGGCAAAAATTAAGAGACCACTGCAAAATTTTCAGTTTGTCTGATTTTTCTCTTTATAGGTATATCTTTCAGTAAAATATAAATTGCTCTTTTAGTCTATAAACTAATAACAACATGTCTCCAAATTTCCAAGCAATACATTTTGTATTTATTTTCAGAAAATGAGAAATGGTCAAAAAAATGCAGTGCTTGTAGACCTCAACTAATGCTAAGAAAACAAGTTCATAATCATTTAGAAACAACAATACTATTGTTTTAACTCAGGAATAGTTCAGAAATCAATATTTTGTGGAATAACCATGATTTTTAATCACAGCTTTCATGCGTCTTGGCATGCTTTCCTCCAGTCTGTCACTCTGCTTTTGGGTGACCTTATGCCACTCCTGGTACAGAAATGTAAGCAGTTCTTCTTTGTTTGATGGCTTGTGACTATCCATCTTCCTCTTGATTACATTCCAGAGGTTTTCAATGGGGTTCAGGTCTGGAGATTGGGCTGACCATGACAGGGATTTGATGTGGTGGTCCTTCATCAACACATTCATTGACCTAGCTGTGTGGCATGGCGCATTGTCCTGCTGGAAAAACCAGTCCTCAGAGTTGGGGAACATTGCCTGAGCAGAAGGAATCAGCTGTTTTTCCAGGATAACCTTGTATGTGGCTTGATTCATACGTCCTTCGCAAAGATTAACCTGCCCAATTCCCGCCTTGCTGAAGCATCCCCAGATCATCACTGATCCTCCACCAAATTTCACAGTGGGTGCAAGACACTGTGGCTTGTACGCTTCTCCAGGTCTCTGTCTAACCATTAGACGACCAGGTGTTGGGCAAAACTGAAAATTAGACTCATCAGAGAAGATTACCTTACTCCAGTTCTCTATGGTCCAATACTTATGGTCTTTGGCAAACTTCAGCCTGGCTCTCCTTTGCTTCTCATTGATGAAAGGCTTTTTTCTAGCTTTACATGACTTGAGCCCTGCCTCTAGGAGCCTGTTATGAACTGTTCTTGCCACCGTGCACTTCACTCCAGCTGCCATTTACCATTCCTTTTGTAGGTCACTTGATGTCATCCTGCAGTTGCTGAGTGACATTCGAATAAGATGACGGTCATCCCGGTCAGTGGAGAGCCGTTTTCACCCACTGCCAGTCTGTAGTTTTGTTGTCCCCAATGTCTGCTGCTTGACCTTGTTGTCATGGATTGCAGTCATAGAAATGTTAAGGATGGAGGTAACATGACGCTCACTGTATCCCTCTGCTAGTAAAGCCAGAATTGAGCCCTTCTTTTCCTCACTCAAGACTTTTCTTTTCAACTCCTTTGGCATGGTGAAAAGTTATTTTTTCATTCCTATTACTTTTGGGATATTACTAGCACTTGTTTTGCCATCCAGCTTGTCCTATTGCAAGAGGATTGTGAACACCACAGCAGTGTTTTTATATACTGTCCTTCATTAAATAAGATTTGGTTCAGGTGATCACCTAATCAGAAGCACATTAAGTAGAATGAGGTGAACTCTGGATGGAATTCAGCTGACACTGGAATGGAAGGCTGTCAGACATGTAGAGAAGTGATTTTTATAAAACTGTGTAGTGGGATTTTAATTTTTGCCAAAGCTGTATATACAGATAGCACAAACTCATATATATCACACATATATATGTAGATATAATACATAGTCACAAATATGTATATAGATAGAGCTCATACACACACATGTATACACAAGGCACATGCATACATGTATACACAGAGCACACACATATTTTATTTGTACAGAGTGCATACACACACACAAAGAGTACAGACACATGTATACACAGAGCACATACACACATATACACATAGTACATACACACATGTGTACACAAAGCACATGCATACACGTATACACAGAGCACACACATATGTATTCACAGAGCACCCACACATGTATGTACAGAGCTCATGCGCACACAAAGAGCACAGATACATGTATACACAGAGCTCATTCACATATATGTATACATAGAGCACTTACACACAGGCATACACTGCGTGCGACTGGCGGTGATGTCATTAAGGTTATCGTCGGTCACAGGCAGTGGCTATCACGCTCAGCACCTTGTGTTCCAGCTGGCATGGTGAGCAGTCATCGTGGGCTTTAATGTATTATTGGCGGAACCTTTTCTTTTTCTTTTTTGGTAAATGAATGGGTAAAATAGGGTCAGGGGTTGTTTACTTCAATTAAAGGATTTACTCTGCGTCTTTATTAAACTTGACTATATGGTTTGACTATGGAGTTAGTAAAGGCGGCGTCTGATAGATATCTCCAGTACTAACCCCTTGGCTTGATGTCAGCGAACATAAAACATCTGACATCAACCCCACAACTATCACCCCACTTGCCACCGCACCAGGGCAAGTGGGAAGAGCAGAGGCTAAGATCCAGAGTTGGCGCATCTAATGGATGCACCATTTCTGGGTCAGCTGAGCGCTGATATTCTTAGGCTGGGAGGGCCTTCCTAGGCTATTAATATCAGCTCGCAGCTGTCTGATTAGCCTTGGCTGTTTATTAAATATATGGGAAACCCCACATCATTTTCTGGAGGGGTCCCTCTATAAGAAGCAGTAAAGGCTATGCAAACAGCTTTGAACTGATATTAATAGCCTGGGAAGCTTCATCGCTATTGGCCCCTTCCCAGAATATTAACAGCAGCCCCCAGCTGTCGGTTTTCCCTCAGCTGGTTTGGAAAATGAAAGAGGACCCCACCTTTTTTTCTTATTATTAATTTAATACAAGATATAGACACACAGCAGGTTCTAATTCCAACTCCCATCAGTGTCACATGGTCTTGCTGATCGCAAGGAGACCAGGAGACAATGATTAGACTCGTAGTTAACGCTGTTCCCAGCCGGCAAGTGTTGACCACAAGTCTCATCAGCATTGCCTCATCTCGATGATCGCAGGGAGACCAGACCAGGTGACAATGATGAGTTTAACTCAGCATCCGGCGCCTAAGAACAGCGATAAGTTTACTGCTTTTTCCCAGGTGCCAGTAAGTATCACACTGATGACCCACTGGTGTCACCTGTGTCTCATCATCAGTGTGCATGTGTGTAGCACACATTTTATTCTTGGTTCGTGAAAAAAAAAGGACGTTTTTCACATGGACACATGGTCAGTGTGAAAAACCGAACATGAGTGCATCACTATTGAACACAAAAAAGGACCGCATAACGGACATAAAAACGGATGTGTAAGGGGGGCCTGACAGAGGTCAGTGAGAGTTCACTTATCGGCCAGTAATTGAATGAAAATGGACGTAAAATGCTTGTGATGTGGACATGGGTCTGGACAGACGGCTCAATTACCAGCCCACCGTGACCTCTAGGAGTTGGGGGTCCAGCTGAAATTAGTTTTCTGTGTTTTAGTAGAACTTGAGACGTGTTTGGCTTGCGATCTATGACTCTCCTGAAATGAGGAGACAGATTACACCTCTGAATTAGCTGGAAATATCTGACAAGCCATCATTTTACCCCTCAGCTCCTGTGGGCACAGAATGTTTTAATAACCTGATACTCTCACCATGTGTAATGAGTTCATGGACACAATATCTATTGTGTTATAGATAAGAGAAGGTACTGGAGGGCTGTGGTGTCACGTAATGGAGACTCATAGGTACTGGAGATACTACAGGCTGTGGACTTCTCTTGCTGGTAGTGATACATGTACATAGTGGACGACCACCAAAGAAGAACATGTGTTACATGAAAAAAACTGCAGAAAACATCTTTGTAGATTAATAACCTGGAAGGAAATGTATGATAGATCTTTACGTCCACTAACTAATGAGGAGTGTAAACGAGGGAAAGAGGAAGAAACAGAGAAAGTTGGGTGTAAACGAAAGAGAAAGAGAGATAGGAGAAGGATGAGAACAAAAGAAAGAGATAGAAAGCATAAGCGAGAGGAGTGAATGAGAGAAAGAGTGAGAGAAAAAACTAAAAAAGAAAGAGAACAAAAGAGATAAAAAAGAGAAAAGGGAAAGAAAGGGAAAAGATAGAGGAACGAGTGAAGAAAGATAGAAAGAAAACGAAAGAAAGAGAAATTTAGAAACTTAAAAGACATAGAAAATAGGTAGAAAGCTAGATATGTGAAGATAGAGGATCATTCGGAATACAGCAATGAGATAGATATAGATAGATAGATAGATAGATAGATAGATAGATAGATAGATAGATAGATAGATAGATAGATGGACAGCTATGGAAAGATAGAAGATAAAAAGTTAGAAAGACAGATGTACTATAAAACTGACTACCAACTAGTTGTCCATATGGAACGTGGCACGAGGTGGTAACCATGGGAGAGGTACTCATTTTTTACGCCCCGGCATGCTACATGAAGATGGGGGTCCTGGCTGGGTGTGCGGGCTTCATCTATGAGGGCACTACTCCCTTGCAGGCCATGTGAGGCTGGTGACTTTAGCTGGTCAAGGCCGGATGTTTAATGAGGGAGACCACCAATGGAAAATAAACAGTCTTTTACTTCTTAACATTAACTTGGAGGGAACGATGTACAATAGATAGCGGGTTCATAACTTCACAAAGTTTCCTTTACAATAAGGAGCATCTTCACGTACAGTCTCTCTACTACTTCCAAGCTCACTTGTTTCTGCCTCAAGATTTTCTGTCTTCACCACAACCCAGCACATTACTACATTTCAGTAAGTGAGAGTCCTATTCTCAACCAGGTGTTTCGTGTTTTTTTTACTTTAGGGGAGTTAGCTTGCCTCTATGGCTGGTATTCTGCTGACAGAAGCCTTGGAACTCCTGCCGGGGACACTCTCTTCATCTCACATTCCCTTTTACGTTGGCCCAATATCTTTCCGACTTTCATACTCAGGGCCATACTGTTAGGTTAGGTGTCCTGTCCCAGGACCCATTTCCAGTGCCTCACTTCTATCTCGCTCTACTCTACTCAGGATCAAGCTATCCACTGCCTCGGTCTCCACTCACGTCAGGGATATCGACGTCACTCGGCTCTGCTGACTAGTTAGACCTTAGGTCTACTACTGTTGCACACTGGGGCCTGTCTCACTTCCTAAATTAAGCTGTCTCTGTACCTTCACTCTAGCCCTTCCGACTGGGGCCTATATGACTTCCTGACAAGAAACTGTCTCTGTACCTGAACCCTAGAGCCTCCCACTCTGGGATTATTCCAATCATTAACCCTACATCTTTACTCTACCATTCACTGGGTAGAGTCTCATGAAGAACACCTTCCCATTTCGTTAATGCCTTGGCCCATTTTCCTTCATCATGCCTCACTAAGTGGGCCTTTTCCTTCCACTTTCATTTACTGAGGCGGGCACCTCTTGCTGTGGGCTGGCACTTTCAGACAAGGCACTCCCTTCAATAGGCAAAACCTCTGGAGGGCTGGACAGTTCTTTGCAACCTTTTGTGTCTTCTATGCCCACGATGGGCAGTCCCTTCTTGTTTCACTATGCCACTAAACTCCATTTTAAGTTTGTACTTGACGCCATTTTAGACAGCATAATGGTTGCCATCCTCCATGCAACTCGAGTCTTCCACGCACTCCTTCGTTCTTCCTGGTGCGAGACACGATCCTGACAACTACCCCATGTATAACATGGAGCAAGGCGGTAGCCATTGGAGAGGTACTCGTCTCTTATGCACCAGAACGCTACATGATGATGGGGGGTCCTGGCTGGGTGTGTGGGCTTTGTCTATGGGGGCATCAATTCCTTTAAGGCCGCATGATGCTGGTGACTTTGGATGTACAGGATTCGATGTTAAACGGTTCAATTAGGGAAGCCACCATGTGAAAATAATCAGTCCTTTACTTAACATTAACTTGGTGGGAACTAGGTACAATAGATAGTGGGTGCATAACTTCAAGAACGTTTCCCTTACAATACGGAGCATCTTCACACACACATCTTCTTCCAAGCTTTCTTGTTTCTGCCTCAAGTTCCTTTGTCTTCACCAGAACACAGTACAGTACAGTACTACAATTCAGTAAGAGCCCTACACTTCAACATGCGGTTCCACATTTTTTTCACTTATGGGAGTTAGCTTGTCACTGTGGCCTTCACTCGGCTTCTCTGCTGACTGATGCATTGGAACTCCCGCCCAGGGCACTCTCTTCGTCTCACGTTCCGCTTTCCGTTGGCCTGCTATCTCTCCGGCTTTTGTACTCAGGGACATACTGTTAGGCTAGGCATCCTGTCCCAGGACCGGTCTCCACTGCCTCACTCCATCCTTTGTTCAGTTTTCTCTTGCTCTCTACTCAGGATCACGCTATCTACTGTCTCGTTCTCCACTCACATCAGGGACAACCACGTCAAACAGCTTTGCTGATTAGTCAGACCTTAGGTCTCCATCTGCTGTTCGCTGGGGCCTTTCTGACAGGAAACTGTCTCTATTACTGCACCTTAACCCCTCCCACTCTGGGATAGTCCCAATCATTAACCCTAACTCTTCTGTTAGTCAAACTATAATGCCTTCACTAATAATGCATGTCACAATACACATTAAAAATGATAATAATAAACATGTCTTCAAGTGGAAACATGGGCAGTATACCTATCTCCTTACACATAGTATGATAAAAGCAAAGTAGGAAAATCTCTTGTCAATGAATAAATCCATTCCGCTTGTGTCAAAGGTCATCAGAGGACTAGCTAGTCTAGAGGTCTAGATCTACTGCCTCTGCCCTTAAAGAGATATATTTTTTTCAATATCTCTTCTATGTAGGGGTCACGTTGTTCATTGATGGTCCTAATAGTATTCAGATAATTTCTGGTCAGTGGCCAAATCCTTCCTTTGGTTGAGGAATCATTTTGATGTAAGTTGACTTGTGTGCTGAGTCAAAGGAAGCTTGTTTTCACCCATTCAATATGGTTTATGCTGCAATGTGCGTCCGAGTTCATGTTTCTCTGGATTATTCTCACTTAGTGGTCACTACTCAACAGCAGAGGAGGACAATTTTATAGCAAAACCAAGGTCAGAGGGTAGCAGCATCAGCCGGGAGACCAAAGAAGTCCAAAGCTTAGTAAAGGGTCAGAATCAGGAGTTAGGGAGAAGTGCAGAAAAGGGTACCACACTTGTTTGTAAAATATTTGGACTCTAAAGATGTTTCTCTGTTAGGAAGCTTTGGAGCGGTGACGTGGCGCTACTTAAAGAGATCTGAGTATAAAATCTTGTTGGCAATGCTCCATGGGAAAGAAAAACACCTTCTCACTACTACCACCTAATGGAGGCGGCCATCCTGTAAGTCAAAGGGCAACTGTAATGACCAGAGGTCCAAATAAGATCCAGTATGTCACAAACCAAGACTGAGGCAGAAATTCCCCAAAGTTGTCTTTACTCAGTCGAAATAGTAGAACTTAGTATATGGAAGAAACAGATTGCAATACCCTAAGGCTGGGTTCACATTGCGTTCTGGCAGTCCGTTAGACGGACTGAGTTACACCGTGGTATAACGCGGTGTAACGCAGTCCGTTAACGCTGCCATTCTCCCCCATTGTCGGGCGCATCGCGACGCATGCCGTAAAGCGGCATGCGTTCGCGACGTGCCGTCATTCAGTGAGCGGGCTGCAGCGTCTGGGCTCCGTCACCGCTAGCACAGATGAATCATCTGTTCTAGCACACTGCGCTAGCGGGTATAGCATAACGCAGTGTGAACCCAGCCTTATACAGTACACACTCTCAGCCGGAGCTGAAATCACTATGCCAATCCAATGTTTCCTGAAAAGTGTATTATAACGGGATTTGGAATCAATTTACCTATCAGCAAGGTCAATTCAGGTACTCAGAGAACAGGTGTAAATCGCATGCATGTAGTGATATCAACGGACCCCCTGGAATGGCATACTGACTATAACCTACACAACCTACAAATACAATACAGATAAATATAATACAAAGAGCTTTAAGCGCTTCTACTAGGGATACCCGGGTATCTGTGACTATATGGTTTCCTCTCAGGCATGAAGATTGCATAGGCTGCAGCCAGTCCCAAATCTTCGGCGCCAAAAAGTTGCAGAAACACAGATTCTTTGTCTTATCGGCCATTGTCGTGCCCAAACGCCAGGGTCTTATAGTTCTGTCTCCTCAAGATGCCGTCTCTCCTCCTGCAGTCCTCCCAATTTCTCCTAGAAGCAGTACGCCAGTTTCTGTATAAAAGTTCTGTCCAATATGGCTTCTTCCCTCCTCACAAAACAGGGACTCTACGGAGCTACAAAGTCTCACAGCTCCCAGGAACACTCTGCCTCCTTTCACAGCAAAGCCTCAGGCTTCCAAGATAAAGGAGGGGAGGTAGCAGTAAACAGTCTCTTTAAGCCAGGGGTGGGGAACGTCCGGCCCGCAGGCCGTATACGGCCCGCCATATCATCTGGTCCGGCCCGGCAAGCAGCCGACACTTTTTCAAAGTTTTGGTTTTCTGCGCCACCTGCAGGCCTCTTGCAGTGCGGCGCACCGGAACCCCCACCCGTGTTCCTGGTGAGCGGAAGCAGAAGATCCATCTCTGCTTCCCCCCCACAGTGACAGCAGCGAAAGCCGGGATTGTGCGATCCTCCCGCCCCTCTCCTGCACGCCGCTTGTTGTGTGTGGGTAGAGCCACTGGGTAAGTGCACACAGCACATAGCAGGGCCGGGAAAGTGCCGGGGCCCTGAGCAGGCGGGGGGGCCACTCGCTGTCGCGCCCGTTAGCGGTGTCAGCGTCGCCACTGGCCCCCCCGCTTGCTCAGGGCCCCTGCAGGAGCCGGCACAATACTCACCTCTCCCCGTGCCTCCGCTGCCGCAGCTCCGAGCTCCAGGGGGCGCCGGTGCTTCCTCTCTCACAGCAGCGCCGCTGAATGACGTCATCATTCAGCGGCCGGCTGTGGCAGAGAGCGCGCGGACAGGTGAGATCGGTGTGTGTGTGTGTGTGTGCCTGCCTGTGTGTGCCTGTGTGTATGTGAGAGAGTGCTGCCTGCCGTGCTGTATGTGTGATGGTGGTGGGGGGAGGCAGGCGGTGATGGTGGTGAGGAAGAATGATGATGATGATGATGGGGAGGCAATGATAATGGGAAGGCGATGATGATATTAATGGGGAGGCAATGATAATGGGAAGGCGATGATGATGATATTAATGGGGAGGCAATGATAATGGGAAGGCGATGATGATGATATTAATGGGGAGGCAATAATAATGATGATGGTGGGGAGGCAATGATAATGGGAAGGCAATGATAATGATAATATTAATGGGGAGGCAATGAATGATAATGATGGGGAGGCGATGATGATGATGGGCAGGCATTGATGATGATGGGGAGGCAATGATAATGATGGGGAGGCGATGATGATGATGGGGAGGCGATGATAATGATGGGCAGGCATTGATGATGATGGGGAAGCAATGATGATGATGGGGAGGCAATGATGATGGGGAGGCAATGATGATGATGATGGGGAGGCGATGATGATGATGGGCAGGCATTGATGATGATGGGGAGGCAATGATGATGATGGGGAGGCGATGATGATGATGGGCAGGCATTGATGATGATGGGGAAGCAATGATGATGATGGGCAGGCATTGGTGATGATGGGGAAGCAATGATGATGATGGGGAGGCGATGATGTTGATGGGGAGGCAATGATGATGACATATTTTCTATGGAGCATTATATGGGGCCCAGTATCCTGTATGGAGCATTATATGGGGACCAGTATCCTGTATGGAGCATTATTTAGGGTCCAGTATTCTGTATGGAGCATTATATAGGCCGGGGATGGGGGGGTGACATCCTGCATGGGGTATTATATGGGTGATGAGGGGGAGACTATGTGGTGACCATAATATTGTGGAGGACTGTACTGTCCTGTCTGTACTGTGCGCTGCAAGGATTTGGCGGTTTTTGTGCTATTGTACAATTTACAATAGATATCACTCATGTAATGGAAGAAGAGAAGTGTTTGGCATTGTACTGTATCTATATTTCTCTGCCGTATCTGTGCATCATGAATCGTGGTCTGTGTTAAAGGGGCCCACTGAGGCTCTTTCGCCCGGAGCCCATAATAACCTGGAGCCGGCCCTGCTAATGGGGACATGTGCTGACTAATGGGGACATTTTCCTGCCTAATGGGACATTTGCCTGCCTATTGGGGACCTATGCTGCCTAATGGGGACATTTGCCTGTCTAATGGTGACCTGTGCTGCCTAATGGAGACCTATGCTGCCTAATGGGGACCTTTTTTCAACTACCTCCATGACGGAAACCATAATGATGCTGGGAGAAATAAAGTTCAGCGGGGCAGTGGGGTTCAATCTTCAGGCGCCAAGCAAGATTCAAACGCTATTAACCTATATCTGCAGGTTAATAGCGTTTTTACAGGTGATAGGTTCCCTTGAAATTATTTTGCTTAGTTATGCTTTTTATTTTTCAAATAGGTTCCAGTAGTGGTGCAACAAAATGGCCAGTGTAAAGAAAAGAAAAGCCATCACATTAGGTAGGAGTTATTTAAATGTTTGAATAAATATAGTTGGCTAATGTTTAAGTTTATTAATGAGTGATGAGCGAGTATACTCATTGCTCGGGCTTTCCTGAGCACGCTCGCGTGTCCTCCGAGTATTTTGGCGTGCTCGGAGATTTAGTTTTCGTTGCCTCAGCTCCCTGATTTGCAGCTGCTGGACAGCCTGAATACATATGAGGAATGCTTGTTTGTTAAGGAATCCCCACATGTATTCAGGCTGTCCAGCAGCTGCAAATCATGCAAATGCGTCGACAGAAACTAAATCTCCGAGCACGCCAAAATATTTAGAGGACACCTGAGCATGCTTGGGAAAACCCGAGCAACGAGTATACTCGCTCATCATTATTAATAATTTTATGCGGCCCCCGAACACTATTATAAAATTCCAAATGGCCCTCGGCGCAGAAAAAAGGTTCCCCACCCCTGCTTTAAGCATTCAGTCTCTTTGCTTCTCGCAAGCTGCTCCACACAAAACAATCTCTCAGAGCAAATTCTCCTTCTTCTCTCCTCAGGAAGCTTCTCTCTCAGCTCTAGACTGCAGACACCAGGCCACACCCCCCCAGCACACACAGATTCCCGGGCATGGGCAGCACCTGTCCTTAGCTGCAGCAAAGACCACAGGGTCAGCGTCGGACTGGAACACCTTGGGCCCACCAGAGAAAATCATTCTTGGGGCCCACTAGCTACATAGAAATAAATACAAGACCACAAATTGTGCAGTAAAACACACTAATATCAGGGTATAATATAAGGTAGTACATGTCTTAATTATGTAGCAGGAGTTGGGGTAGCCTCCCTCATAGATTATAAAGCAGCCCCCCTCATAGGGGATAAAGCTGCCCCCCTCATAGAGGATAATGCTGCCCCCCCTCATAGGGTATAATGCTATATATATATATATATATATATATATATATATATAATAGATAGATACCATATATACTCGAGTATAAGCCGACCCCCCTAATTTTGACACAAAAAACTGGGAAAACTTAACGACTCGAGTATAAGCCTAGGGTGGAAAATGAGATTATGCCCCATATGCTGCCCCATGTATTATGCCCCACAAGATGCTCCATAGATTGTGCCCCATATGCTGCCCCATGTGTGTAGCCCTGGTACACAATACCAGGAGGATGAGTGGAGAGGTAACAGTTAAGGTCTCTTCATGACATCATGTACACTTCTGACACACCCAGCAGGGGTGTGGAAGGGAGTGATTTTAGTCAGTCAGTTTCCTGTCCTTGGACAGAGTAGACGTGTCCAGTTTGAGCCTGTCATCAGTTCAGAACGTGGAGGCTGGTACAGGTGGTCTAATTCACCTTAGTCTAGTCAGAGCTGTGCCCCACTGGAAGAAAGACTGAACTATCTCTTAAGAGTCGAGCAAATCGAAGGGCAAAGTGGAAGAGGAAGATTATTGGAAAAGTGCGTTTGGCTTGGAAAAGTCCTGCACATTGCTACCGGTCACTGGGGACCGAAGGATCACTATTAGCTACAAGCATAGTGAAGAGAAAACCAGAGATTTACCGGACCCTAGGTCGCGGCAAACAAGCCCCTTATAGTCAGTACGTAACTGGGGTCAGGGGAAGTGAAGACTTTGAGTCTCTGCAGGACAAAATAAGAATTCAGCTCCCTCACAGAAAGGCTCCACCACAAACCTGACTGGGAAATACAGCTTTGGATTAGCTGGAATCATAGAGGGGACTACGCTTCAGGCTGGTCGTACTCATCTTGTATTGAAAGTAAAGGAGGCCCCTAAGTTGCTTAGCTGTTGCCTCAAAGCTCATCCTCCACCGACCCCATCAGCCTCCCTGGGACCTGCTTGAACATCTTACAAGTAAAGGTATGGAAAGACGCTGACCGTGTGAGACTGAGTTATTATTGCATGCCTGCACAATCCCTACCTAACTACCGACCTGAGGGAAGAGTCCCACCTGTAGGGGACCCGACATCTAGCTGCCTCACCATCCCCTCAGAGATCTACAGCAGCGCTGGTACTAATTACCAGAAGACTACAGGTGGCGTCACGAACTGTATATAAATCTATCCCCTGTAAATATATCCCCAACATACGCCAGACCGCCCGGGCCACAGACCGAGCCACAGCTACCTGTGACAATCCCCATAGACTTCTACGGGCTCGGCTCTGAGTACCCCATTGCCCTGGTAACCCACAATTGTGGTGGCGGGTCGACACAAAAACTTGGCGTCACGAACAGGATACGAAACTTGCAGCATTGCGAGCCCTGTGTGCCTGTGGAGTGTTTTGGTGAAAAAGACTGTTGCTGTTGTTTGGCGCCAAATACCGCCATATTTGCCGCCAGATTCGCGCCCTAAAGCGCTGGAGAAGAAGGTGGGCGTACCTGAAAGAGCGCGCAGAGTCTTGGACACGCCCCCGGCTCTGACTCAGCGGCAGGTCCTGCAACAGGAAGTGAACGCTCTGACATCAGAGCGCCTGCGACGAAGGTCCTGTTCCCACTGCGGTGCCTGTGAAATAGCAGCGTCTGAAACCGGTAGGCTCCGTTTAACCAAGGGGGCGCTAAGATGTCACAACAACCGGCTGACAGTGCGGCCCCGGCCGGAGGCCCCAATCCCGCACCGTCTGGTATTGTAGCGCCAGATGGGGGCGCAGGCCCTGCACCCAGTCCGGTAGTCCCGATCATGCCACTAACGCTCCCATATATGCCTGGGGCGAAATGGCTTCCCCAATACAGCGATGAGCCAGGCGCATTAGCAGGCTTCAAGCGGAAGTTATGCAGCATTCTAGAAATGTACTCCATGCCTGAGAGACAAAAAGCTGCTGTGCTAATAGGGCAGCTAACTGGCGCTGCTGAGAGGGAAGTGGAGACTTGGGATACCGTTGATCAGGAGTCGGTACCTGCGATCTTCCTGAAGCTACATGCCATATTTGAAGACCGCACAGAAACGGATCTCCGGATGGCCTTCTATCACTGTTCACAACAGCCAGGTGACAGCATCCGGGACTACGCTTGCCGACTACAGGGAGCCCTGAAAGCACTCAAGCAAATTAACAATTTAAATGCTATCGACGAGAATAAAATGTTGAAAGAACAATTTATACAGGATTGAGATCCCCAGAGGAACGCAGAACTGTGAATTGGTGGTCCTTAGATCATCCTGATGCTACCTTTGATGCCTAAAGGACATGGCAATAAAAGGGCTGCGGCCCCTGGGCAAACCTGAGGTGGCCACCCAACATCATCAGGGTGAAGTCACTCTGGAACCGGCAGTAACCCCCTGTTCCCCGTTAGTGGCCGAAGCCAAAGCGCAGGTGACACCTCCTAGTGAATTGGACTGTCTGCGCTCAGAGGTGCGCCAGCTGACTAAAAATCTGGCCGCTGTGATGAGTGCCCTGCAGCTGCGGAAAGAAGAGGAAGGGAAGATCTTGTTAGCTGACTGCCCAGAGGACGTTCCGTGGATGCACCGGAGAAGAAAGAAGACGTCGCCCCCCCGGAGGAGGACAACGCCACCCCCAGGAGCAACCTCTGATCAACACCCTTCTCGTCGAGAGATCGTCTGTTATCGCTGCAACCGGAAAGGTCATCTGTCTCCACAGTGTCCTTTAAACGGGCAGAACCTGGGTCCAAGGGCCAACACCCAGGAGAATACCCGTCAGGCCCCCTAGACTGGAACCGCAGGTATGTGGGCGGGCGACCCTACCTGTCCATTATTCTAGATGGTATTGCTGTTCCAGCATTGTTAGACACTGGGTCCCAGGTGACCCTCATACCTGATGCCCTATATACCAAGTACTGGTCAATGGACAGTCTTAAACCTCCGAGCCTTGACTTTACTGTGTATGCTTCTAATGGTCTTCCTGTAGAAGTACTCGGAACAAAAAGTGTAGATGTAAAGGTGGGCAGAGAGGAGTTGAAAGACCAGGGACTTCTGGTAGTAAAGACTGTAAATGAGGAGAATGGTTTAAATATAATTTTGGGTACTAACATTATCGGTAATTGTTTGGGAGAAGTTGTGTTCTTGCTCCAACAGCTCACTGAGATTGCCCGACCAAGGCAGAAAGGAGTAATCCAAAGAGAGATCCGGGCCCTGGTGTGTCAGCAGCAAGCGAAGCTTACCGACGGCGAAATTGGTAATGTACGGGTCACTGACTCGGATCCTATTGTGATACCCCCAATGAGTGAAATGATCATTTGGTGCAGGGCAGCCATAGGTCTGAGAGGACAGAATTACCAAGCTGTAGTAGAACCCCACCATTCAGAACATAGACCTACACTTATGACTGCTAGAGGAGTAGTAGAAGTGGTGAATGGAAGAGTACCGGTACGGCTTCTCAATTGGGGAGATGATGAGGTAAATTTACCCCGTTATGCAACCATTGCTAAACTTCATGCTGTTGATAATAATTCTATTCTCCCGGCTGAGTCCTTAGACTCCTGTCAAATAGAGGAGGACAATGACCCAGCAACTCAGGTGGCGGAATGGTGTCAGCAACTCCATGTTGGGACGGACACCACTCCCGCTCACCAGAAGCAAGGGGTATTACGGGTGGTGCAAGAGTACGCCCAAGTGTTTAGCAAGAATCCACTTGATTTTGGGATAATTAAGGGAGTACAACATCACATCCCTACAGGCAGTCATCCTCCCATCAAAGAGCGGTATAGGCCCATACCTCCAGCTCATTATCAGAAGGCTAAAGAAATGTTGAATGATATGAAGAAAGCTGGGGTGATAAGGGATAGTTGTAGCCCCTGGGCAGCACCTCTAGTTCTGGTTAAAAAGAAAGATGGTAGTATGAGAATGTGTGTGGATTACAGGCAGGTGAACCGCATAACACACAAGGATGCATACCCGTTACCACGTATAGAGGAATCATTAGCTGCTCTGAAAACGGCTAACTACTTTTCTACCCTTGATCTGACTAGTGGTTACTGGCAAGTGGCTGTGGCTGAGGAGGATCGTGAGAAAACGGCTTTCACCACCCCAATGGGGCTCTGTGAGTTCGACAGAATGCCGTTTGGGCTCAGTAGTGCCCCAGGAACATTTCAGAGAGTGATGGAAAACTGTCTGGGACATCTCAATTTTGAAACCGTGCTGCTATACCTAGACGACGTTATCGTGTATTCCAAGACATATGAGGACCATCTGAAACACCTAGCAGAAGTATTTGAGTCCCTGTCCAGGTACGGGATGAAGTTGAAACCCTCAAAATGCCATCTACTCAAACAGAAGGTACAATACTTGGGGCACATCGTCAGTTCGGAAGGAGTAGCACCGGACCCAGAGAAAGTCACTGCCATCCAGAAGTGGCCGGAGCCGAAGAACCTTAAGGAAGTGCGACAGTTCCTGGGACTAACGGGTTACTACAGGAGATTCGTGAAAGATTACACGAAGAAGGCAGCTCCTTTACAGGACCTCCTGGTAGGACAATCCTTAAAGAGCAGAAACCCTCCCTTTAATTGGGGTAAAGAACAGGCTGAAGCATTCCAAAAGATGAAAGAGATCCTGACAGGTGATGAGATCTTAACCTATCCTGATTACAGCCAACCGTTCCTGTTGTACACCGACGCCAGTAATGAAGGGCTGGGAGCAGTTCTCAGTCAGAAGCAGAATGGCCAAGAAAAAGTCATCGCTTATGCTAGCAGAAAACTCAGGCCAACGGAGAGGAATCCGGAAAATTATAGCAGCTTCAAGCTGGAGTTTCTGGCGCTGGTCTGGGCCATTACTGAAAGATTTAAGCACTATCTGGCCTCCAATAAGTTCACGGCGTACACAGACAACAACCCGTTAACGCACCTGGAAACCGCCAAGCTGGGTGCCATGGAGCAGCGATGGATGGCTCGGTTGTCCAATTACCAGTTTACTATCAAGTACCGGGCAGGTCGAAAGAATGCTAATGCTGATGCGTTGTCCCGAATGCCGCATGACTCTGATACGGAAGAAGAATCGGACGATCTGGAAGAAATTGAGCTACCCGCGTTCCATCGAAATGGGGTAGTCCACGAGCATCGAGTCCACAGAAAGCAGTATGGTGCAACATTAAATCCTTTACCCCATCACAGCTGGAAAGAGACTCAGGACAGTGATCCAGTGGTCAGCCGCATCAAGGAGTTGTTAAGTCAGGAAGGCTCCTCTCTGGAAAAGGATGCACCTATGTCAGCCAAGCTCCTGTGGAACGAGAAAAGCAGGTTGTTCCTATACCGTGAGAAGTTGTGCAGAAGATACGTCAACCCCAGAACCCATGAGATGGTCTGGCAAATCGTGGTCCCCAAGGCAGACGTCCCAATGGTGTTGGAAGCGTACCACGATCAAGCAGGACACTTTGGCTGGAGAAAGCTGGAGACCCTGTTGAGATGCCGGTTCTACTGGGTAGGGATGCGCAGCTCCATCGAGAGGTGGTGTCGGAACTGTGGACCCTGTGGTCTCAGAAGAAAGGACTACGGAAGTCAGAAGGCCCCCCTGCAACCTATCCGGACGACTAGTCCCCTGGAGATTGTGGCCCTAGACCACGTCAAACTGTCGCCGAGTAGATCTGGATACTCATACGCCTTGACCATGGTGGACCATTACTCCAGATTCCTGGTGGTTGTTCCAGTTAAGGACCAGACCGCAGTGACGGCCGCGAAAACCTTTCAAGCAAGTTTCTGCAGACCGCATGGGTATCCTGAGCAAGTCTTAACCGATCAGGGACCTGCTTTTGAAGCTGATTTATTCAAGGAATTCTGTCACATGTACGGGTGCAAGAAAATAAGAACAACACCATATCACCCTCAAACCAACGGTCTTTGTGAAAAGATGAACCATATTGTCCTTGACTTGGTGAGATCCATACCGTTGGAAGACAGGAATCGATGGCCGGACTTACTACCTGATTTGGTTGATTTGTATAATCATATACCTGTAAGCTCAACTAACTGCACTCCAGCCTATCTTATGCGAGCAAGGCCCGGAAAACTACCAATGGATTTAGAACTTGGAGTGGTAGAACCGGAGGCAGACGATGCCGTGGAAAACTGGGACGTCAATCGGCAAGAGCAATATAGAAGAGTACAAATCTGTGTGGAGGAAAGTCTCAATAAGGCACGGGAGAAACAGGAAGATGTTTACAACCGAAATGCTCCTGCCAAGCCTTTGATGCCTGGAGAGGTAGTATTAAAAAAAAAGAGGAAGATGCACAAATTGGATAATCAGTGGGAGCAAGAACCCTACGTCATACAAGATTCTAAATATGACAACAGAAAAGTTTGTGTCGTCAGTAAAGACGGAGGAAGAACAACAACCACTGTGTCCAGAGATCATTTGAAGTTGTGTCCAGAACACTTAAAGCGTTGTGAAAAGAACCCTGTCCTCAATCAAGGAGAAAGAAAGGAAGAGGTCATACACACCGATCTGGGAGATTTTCCTGCGGATTGGCCTAGACTGGGAGATGCTGTGATAATTCCAGTGTTGCAGTTTTATCAGCCACAAGAGGAAGTTCTACCTCCAGTTGTGCCTGTGGTGCCAGTTGAGCCCGCTCAGGAGTTACCCATCCCAGCAACACCTCAACCTGTGGAACCTCAAGATGGATCATCTGAAGCAGCGCCCCATACTATGGGATCTCCTGGTGTAGCTGACTCACACCGCCCAGCCATCAGTACGCTTGCCAGATCCATAGAAAGATTAAGGCAGTTCTATAGTTTGCCGTTACGCAGTGCAGACAGATCGCAACTTGATATACCTGAAACTACACCACGTAGATCAGAGAGAATCACAAAAGGGAAATTACCCATTAGATATCAGCAGTAGTTATAACGAATTTATGTGAACATTGTAAAAAGTCTATACATATATATGTGTTTTCCCTATTATGTCTTTGGTTTTACAATGGACTTTGAGGTTGAGGACTGTGCCAACCCAGAACTTATTTGTAAATAGTTGCACTAAAGTGCCTTTTTAATGGTTTCACATGAGACCTTGACTTACCTCTGAACCAAAAACCCGTGTGGTGTGGCACTGAGTGAGGTCTGCATTCGGATGTCCTGCAGCCCACCCAGGACCCACGTTGAAGGTTTGGTGCGGGTCCTTCACAAGTATACTGTATATTTATTGAATGCTATTTAATACTTTTGTATTTCTATACATAATGTTATTGTTCGCAACGTTCAAGATATCCTCACCTCCCGGATGGGACGAATTAATGTTATTGTTAATGTTTTCATGCATAAACAAAAAATGTCTCTTTTGTATTTTACAGCCCGGGAGTGCTGTCGTTTACCATGGGGGAATGTGTAGCCCTGGTACACAATACCAGGAGGATGAGTGGAGAGGTAACAGTTAAGGTCTCTTCATGACATCATGTACACTTCTGACACACCCAGCAGGGGTGTGGAAGGGAGTGATTTTAGTCAGTCAGTTTCCTGTCCTTGGACAGAGTAGACGTGTCCAGTTTGAGCCTGTCATCAGTTCAGAACGTGGAGGCTGGTACAGGTGGTCTAATTCACCTTAGTCTAGTCAGAGCTGTGCCCCACTGGAAGAAAGACTGAACTATCTCTTAAGAGTCGAGCAAATCGAAGGGCAAAGTGGAAGAGGAAGATTATTGGAAAAGTGCGTTTGGCTTGGAAAAGTCCTGCACATTGCTACCGGTCACTGGGGACCGAAGGATCACTATTAGCTACAAGCATAGTGAAGAGAAAACCAGAGATTTACCGGACCCTAGGTCGCGGCAAACAACCCCCTTATAGTCAGTACGTAACTGGGGGTCAGGGGAAGTGAAGACTTTGAGTCTCTGCAGGACAAAATAAGAATTCAGCTCCCTCACAGAAAGGCTCCACCACAAACCTGACTGGGAAATACAGCTTTGGATTAGCTGGAATCATAGAGGGGACTACGCTTCAGGCTGGTCGTACTCATCTTGTATTGAAAGTAAAGGAGGCCCCTAAGTTGCTTAGCTGTTGCCTCAAAGCTCATCCTCCACCGACCCCATCAGCCTCCCTGGGACCTGCTTGAACATCTTACAAGTAAAGGTATGGAAAGACGCTGACCGTGTGAGACTGAGTTATTATTGCATGCCTGCACAATCCCTACCTAACTACCGACCTGAGGGAAGAGTCCCACCTGTAGGGGACCCGACATCTAGCTGCCTCACCATCCCCTCAGAGATCTACAGCAGTGCTGGTACTAATTACCAGAAGACTACAGGTGGCGTCACGAACTGTATATAAATCTATCCCCTGTAAATATATCCCCAACATACGCCAGACCGCCCGGGCCACAGACCGAGCCACAGCTACCTGTGACAATCCCCATAGACTTCTACGGGCTCGGCTCTGAGTACCCCATTGCCCTGGTAACCCACAATTGTGGTGGCGGGTCGACACACATGTATTATGCCCCACAAGATGCTCCATAGATTGTGCCCCATATGCTGCCCATGTATTATGCCCCCATAGATGCTCCATAGATTGTGCCCTCATAGATTATGCCCCTATAGATGCTCCATAGATTATTCCCCCATAGAATCTCCATAGATTATGCCCCCAAAGATTATGCCCCCATAGATGCTCCATAATTAATGCCCCCCATAGAAGCTCCATAGATTATGCCCCATAGAAGCTCCATAATTATGCCCCATAGAATCTCCATAGATTATGCCCCATAGATTATGCCCCCATAGATGCCCATAGATTATGCCCCCATAGAAGCTCCATAGATTATGCCCCATAGTGCTCCATAGATAATGCCCCCATAGATCTCCATAGATTGTCCCCCATAGATGCTCCTAGATTATGCCCCCCATAGATGCTCCTTAGATTATCCCCCATAGAAGCTCCATAGATTGTGCCCCCATAAATGCTCCTTAGATTAGCCCCCATAGATGCTCCATAGATTAATGCCCCCATAGATGCTCCATAGATTATGCCCCATAAATGTCCTTAGATTATGCCCCCATAGAAGCTCCATAATTGTGCCCCATAAATGCTCCTAGATTATTCCCCCATAGATGCTCCATAGATTATGCCCCCATAATGCTCCACAGATTATGCCCCCAAGATTATGCCCCATAAATGCTCCACAGATTATGCCCCCATAGATTATGCCCCATAATGCTCCACAGATTAGTGCCCCCATAGATATGCCCCCATAAAATGCTCCACAGAATTGCCCCCATAGATTATGCCCATAGATGCTCCACAGATTATGCCCCCATAGATGCTGCAAAAAAAAAAAAAACATACTCACCTCTCGCGCGTGGGGCCAGGTGCTGGTGTCCTGAGCAGGCAGGGACACCGGCGCGCTATGGGTGACAGGTGCCGATGTCACCACTGCTCAGGGCCCCGGCACCTGCGATATTTACCTGTCACCCCGGGTCCACTGCTGAGGCCGCTGTCTTCGGTCCTCCGGCATGAATGCTCAGGCAGGGGGCCGGCGCTCACTAATGACTCATCGCCCCTCTGCCTGAACATCGCAGCAAGAGAGGGAACGCGATTGAACACAGCGGCGCTCAGCGGTATAAGCCTAGGGTGGAAAATGAGATTATGCCCATAAGCTGCCCCATGTATTATGCCCCACAAGATGCTCCATAGATTTGTGCCCCATATGCTGCCCATGTATTATGCCCCCATAGATGCTCCAGATTGTGCCCTCATAGATGCCCCATAGATTTCCCCCATAGATGCTCCATAGATTATCCCCCATAGATTATGCCCCTTAGATGCTCCATAGATTATTCCCCCATAGATGCTCCTTAGATTATGCCCCCATAGAAGCTCCATAGATTGTGCCCCCATAGAAGCTCCTTAGATTAGCTCCCATAGAAGCCCATAGATTGTGCCCCCATAGATGCTCCTTAGAATATGCCCCCATAGAAGCTCCATAGATTATGCCCTATAGATGCCTATAGATTATGCCCCCATAAATGCTCCTTAGATTATCCCCCATAGAATATGCCCCCATAGTGCTCCTTAGATTATGCCCCCATAGATTATGCCCCCATAGATGCTTCTTAGATTATTCCCCCGTAGAATCTCCATAGATTATGCCCCCATAGATTATGCCCCCATAGATGCTCCATAGATTATGCCCCCATAGAAGCTCCATAGATTATGCCCCATAGATGCTCCATAGATTATGCCCCCATAGAATCTCCATAGATTATGCCCCCATAGATTATGCCCCCATAGATGCTCCATAGATTATGCCCCCATAGAAGCTCCATAGATTATGCCCCATAGATGCTCCATAGATAATGCCCCCATAGATGCTCCATAGATTGTGCCCCCATAGATGCTCCTTAGATTATGCCCCTATAGATGCTCCTTAGATTATGCCCCCATAGAAGCTCCATAGATTGTGCCCCCATAAATGCTCCTTAGATTATGCCCCCATAGATGCTCCATAGATTATGCCCCCATAGATGCTCCATAGATTATGCCCCCCATAAGTGCTCCTTAGATTATGCCCCCATAAAGCTCCATAGATTGTGCCCCATAAATGCTCCTTAGATTATTCCCCCATAGATGCTCCATAGATTATGCCCCCATAAATGCTCCACAATTATGCCCCATAGATTATCCCCCCATAAATGCTCACAGTTATGCCCCCATAAATGCTCCACAGATTATGCCCCCATAGATTATGCCCCATAAATGCTCCACAGATTATGCCCCCATAGATTATGCCCCCATAAATGCTCCACAGAATATGCCCCCATAGATTATCCCCCCATAGATGCTCCACAGACTGTGCCCCATAGATGCTGCAAAAAAAAAAAAAAAGACATACTCACCTCTCGTCGCTGGGGGCCAGGTGCTGGTGTCCTGAGCAGGCAGGGACACCGGCGCGCTATGGGTGACAGGTGCCGATGTCACCACTGGCTCAGGGCCCCGGCACCTGCGATATTTACCTGTCACCGGTCCACTGCTGAGCGCCGCTGTCTTCGGTCCTCCGGCAGTGAATGCTCAGGCAGGGGGCGCGGCGCTCACTAATGACGTCATCGCGCCCCTGCCGAACATCGCAGCAAGAGAGGCGCGATGACACAGCAGCGCGCTGGGGTTGGCGGTGACAGGTAAGTTATGCTATCATGCTTCCACCCCTGTGGGCGTGGGATGCAGCAATATTCGTTCTCTATTGCCGGGGACTGGGCTCCTGCCTCCTGTCACCCCTGCTGCTCCGCTGCACGGGGCCCCCTGGCAGCGCGTGGTGTCCGCATTAGCCACCCACCGCTGGGGCCCCTGAGAGCCGCATGGAGCCCTGGCAATGGCCCCGTATGCAGCTAGGTGCCAGGGCCCCCAGAAGCCAGGGCCCACGGAAATCCCGGTTCTCCCGGTGGGCCAGTCCGACCCTGCACAGGTCCTAGTGTTCTCTGGGTGTAAGCAAGTTACCCTCTTACAATCTTCAACAAATTTTGCAATGTTACTAGGGATAGATTGGGGAGACAGCATTTTGGATATTTACCCCGATCAAGCAGAACAGGCAACTCCTAAGGCCATTACGGCCAAACTTTGCCTCAATGGCTTACAGAATCACCATATATTTTCTATGAGAAAATGGTTATTGGAAAGGAAAATATTTATTTCCGCAAAACTTTGTTTCCCATGAGTGTGGTCTCAACTTTGGCATGAGGGTCTCCCTCAACTAGTTCCTAAACTCCATCCATGCCAAATATTAGCTTCTTCGCTTGTTAACCTGGTGCTAATTTACATTGACATGACATGTCTTTAAAAGTCCTTTCATCCAAACCAGACCCAAAAAATAATCCATGTTGACATAATAAGAAATTGACCAAAAAATTCCGATCAAACCCATCAGATTAAGACCAAAATGGTCTTAGAGCCCGGTTTGTTCTCCTTCCTTATCATCTTACATCCAATTGTCCCCATATCCCTTTTGCACACAGATTTTAAAATAATCTGAACCCATAAAAAAAACATTTTCCCTATTAGTTATAATAACAACTCCCACACCTTTTTTACTACCATATGGTAAATGCAGGAGAAAATTCCTAACACTTCAAATTTTTCCGATCCAGGGCACTGTCCAATTTCTTCAACAAGCCCCAGCCAAGAGCTTTCCCCCTTAATTACAATGGCATAAAACAGTGAATAAGACGGGGGAAAACTCAATCGGGCCCCCCCACTTGCTGAACCAAAACATCATAAAGGAGAAGGACCTACCCACAAAAGAACTGACTCTTGCATTAGCCGGATCCCATTTCAAATAAAAGGAAAATTTAAATGCCTGATTCAGACAATCAAGCACAAAATGAAAACTAAAATCTTAATCATTTCTTTCAAACATCAAAGAGACATTAACAATCCATGTCCCTCAGTGTGGGGGTTTCTGAATCTAAAGAATGGGATTTCACCTAAAAACATATCTACTATAAAACTATTACTACGTAAAGGAAGAAAACGCCATAAAATTTCCCCAGTGTACAAGAATATAACCTACTCTAACACTGCCCCTATGTACAAGAATATAAGTACTATAATTCTCCCCCCATGAAAAAGAATATAACTACTATAATACGCCCCTTAACAAGAATTAACTACTTAATACTGCCCCCTATATACAAAATATAATACTATAAACTGCCCCTATTAAAAATATAAAAATAATATGCCCCTAAACAAGAAAAACTACAAATACTGCCCCCTATATACAAAAAAATACATAATACTGCCCATATACAAAATAAACTACAAAATACTGCCCCTAGAAAGAATATAACACAAAAATACTGCCCCAAATAAAAATAAAACTAATACGCCCCATGTACAAGAAATAACTACTATATACTCCCCTATTAAAGAATTAACTACATAATACGCCCCTTGTACAAAATAAATTTAAGGTTCTTTGTCTTGTTGACATGTTCCTTGAAACCAGTTTTCCGCAGCCTTTGCTTTCTGTCTTTCTGCGCCTTGCCCTCAGTTAATTGGAGTTTCCATTTTCATGTTCCCGCCCTGATTCTCCCTCTTGCTTCTTAAGCGCCTCAGCTGAACAATCATGCCCTGAATCAAGCCTAGTCGTCTGTGACCTGACTCCTGCTAACCTTGGGGCTTGACTCCACATCCCTCTGAGGAACCTTGGAACAAATTTTGGACCTGGAAAATGCTGTTTGGTGAATCCCATTTTGCAAAGGAATTACGGTCAGGAAAATCCTGAACCTGCTTTGGGGTTATTGTAGTGCTTGAAGTTACCTGGCCTGCTGTGTCTCCTGCCTGTTCCTGCAAACTGTGTGAATTTTCAGCATGATTGTTTTGAAGTAATACAAGCATTTCATTTCAACCAGTCTCCCCTGTTTTTCCCCCCACCCAACCAAGACCTTTAGGAAATGTAACTTACAGACAAGATTCAGGAGCCCCAAGTTTTTTGTCTGCGGGTCTGGGGGAAAACCGTTCTTGTGACTGTGGTACAGTGTCCGTTTAATACCTTATGTGATACAGTGGTTGTGACTTTCACAACCATTCCCCGGGGACGCATTTTCCCTTAAAATTTTTTTCGGATGTTCCACGGGGAAAAATGTTTTTTTTTTTTTTTTTCCCTTTTCCCCTTCTCCTTCCACACCTCTGCCTTAAAAATCTGGGGAAATGGAGCCCCATAAAGGGAAATTTGCGGGTGACTGATACAATCCTTTCAAGTACAGACTTTAAAAAAAACCCGTTTTGCAAGCCCCCAGGACCTCAAAATATAATTTGCAAGGTTGGCAGACTACCCAGGAATTGGGCCAGGATTTTGGCCTTTTAAGGGGAAGAGCCCGGGGCCTGCCATAACCCCCCGTTTGGATCCCCCCAAAAACCTCCTTTTTTTTTTGGCGGGAAAATGAAAAATTCAGGGGATTTATTAAAAAATGCAAAATTTTTTTT
>JARQOD010005192.1:0-49561 GCA_033576555.1 Oophaga sylvatica | reverse complement strand
CTTCAATGGAATGGGAACAGCATGGTGAAGACGCCTGTACACATCCGACTCCCAGGTCACTGCTGGGAACAATATTGTCAGAGTATTAATCCACGTTAATGGAGCAACAATAAAACATTGAAAAACGAAGATAAAATCGATTTTACAGAGTTGAGGTATGTTGATATACGACGTATACACAGCACAAAATCTACGGAGAAGTCCGGCAACACCGTGAAGGATGACGTTTTACGAAATTGACCAGCATTGCGGATTTCCAATCTATGGCTTGATAATTACTTCCGTTATCACCCTTTTCTATACAACAAATTCAGCAATTTTTAGGTCCGCAAATTTAGTGCCAATGCCAAATTCTGCAAATTTAGTGCTGATGCCAACTTTTGCAGTTTAGCGCCGATGCGCGGCAGAAGTTCCACCAAGGCCGACTAGTTCACATATTGAAAAGCCTCAAACTGTTTATATTCTTTGGCCCCCGTTTCATTATTTATTTTCTTGGATTAACCCCTTAGTGGCAGAGCCATTTTGCAGCTTAATGACTGGGCCAATTTTTACAATTCTGACCACTGTCACTTTATGAGCTTATAACTCTGGAACGCTTTAACGAATCCAGCTGATTCTGAGATTGTTTTTTCGTGACATATTGTACTTCACGTTAGTGGTAAAAAATTTTTATATGACTTGCTTTTAGTTATGAAGAAAACGGAAATATGGCGAAAAATTTGCAATTTTCAAACTTGAAATTTTTATGCCCTTAAATCAGAGAGATATGTCACACAAATTTCTTAATGAATAACATTTCCCACATGTCTACTTTACATCAGCACAATTTTGGGAACAAAATTTTCTTTTGTTACAAAGTTATAAGGGTTAAAAGTTGACCAGCGATTTCTCATTTTTACAACACCATTTTTTTTAGGGACCACATCACATTTGAAGTCACTTTAAGGGGTCTATATAATAGAAAATACCCAAAATTGACACCATTCTAAAAACTGCACCCCTCAAGGTGCTCAAAACCACATTCAAAAAGTTTATTAACCCTTCAGGTGCTTCACAGGAGCTGAAGCAATGTGGAAGGAAAAAATTAACATTTAACTTTTTTTGCAAAAGCTTTACTTCGGAACCAATTTTTTTTATTTTCACAAGTGTTAAAAGAAAAAATGAAATTTGTTGTGCAATTTCTCCTGAATACGCCGATACCCCATATGTGGGGGTAAATCACTTTTGGGCGCACGGCAGAGGTCGCAAGGGAAGGAGCGCCGTTTGACTTTTTCAACGCAGAATTGGCTGGATGCCATGTCGCGTTTAGAGAGCCCCTGATGTGCCTAAACAGTGGAAACCCCCAACAAGTGACCCCATTTTGGAAACTAGACCCCTTAAGGAACTCATCTAGATGTGTGGTGAGCACTTTGAACCTCCAAGTGCTTCACACAAGTTTATAACGTAGAGCCATAAAAATAAAAAAATCATATTTTTTCCACAAAAATGATCTTTTCACCCCAATTTTTATTTTCCCAAGGGTAACTAACAAGACCCCAAAAGTTTTTGTGCAATTTGTCCTGAGCATGCTGATACCCCATATGTGGGGGTAAACTACTGTTTGGGTGCATGGCAGAGCTTGGAAAGGAAGGAGCGCCGTTTGACTTTTTCAACGCAGAATTGGCTGGAAGACATGCGACATGCGTTTGTAGAGGCCCTGATGTGTCTAAACAGTGAAAACCCCCACAAGTGACCCCATTTTGGAAACTAGACCCCCTAGGGAACTCATCTAGATGTGTGGTGAGCACTTTGAACCCCCAAGTGCTTCACAGAAGTTTATAACGCCCGGGCGTGAAAATAAAAAATCATATTTTTTCCACAAACCTGATCGTTTAGTCCCCTATTTTTTATTTTCCCAAGGGAAATGTATTGACCCGCACCACAATTGTGGGTTACCAGGGATATGGGATACTCGGAGCAGAGCCTGTAGATTTCTATGGGGAATGTCACTGGTAGCGTGGCTCGTTCCGTGTCCCTGGCGGTCAGGCGTTAAAGGGGTATTATTTACAGGGGATTTGTATATATCGGTTCGTGACGCCACCTGTAGTTTTTCTAGTCACTAAGACCAGCGCTGCTGAATAGAACTCTGAGGGATGTTGTGGCAGCTAGATGACGGGTCCCCCACAGAGCTGAGTTCCTACTGTTGTCCTGCATCGACTCAAGGTTCCCACTCTCCCTGACCCCTGTTACGTACCGACACTCCAAGGGCTGCTTTCTGCGACCTAAGGTCCAGTAAGACTCTGGTTTTTCCACCACTACGCCTGAAGCTGTAGTGACACTTCGGTCTCCAGTGACCAGTGAAATTGTGCAGGCATCCTATACCTAAGGCACTTCTCTGTTTCTTTCCACTGCGCCCTTCGCCCTGTTCGCGCTTTTAGCATAAGCACTCCACACTTCCTAAGGTAATACAAGTTAGTCCTTTCTTGCTTCTTCCTTGGAGCTCGCTACAGATTCTCAGTATTCTTCTAGTTCAGGAGCACGTCGACTGAACTTCACTGTCCTT
The DNA here is from genome assembly GCA_033576555.1 of Oophaga sylvatica. Classification (NCBI taxonomy): domain Eukaryota; kingdom Metazoa; phylum Chordata; class Amphibia; order Anura; family Dendrobatidae; genus Oophaga; species Oophaga sylvatica. The sequence goes on along the minus strand of JARQOD010005192.1, from coordinate 47,019 downwards.
GGGACAGGAGACTGAAGTTTCTGCTGCTAACTCTTCTTTCTTCAAACTGTCTGTCTGACTTTAGCTCACCCAGAGCTCTGACAGGAATTTCAATCTGATCTCCTCTCCTCCTGCACAGACTGCACACTGACTGAATGACCGACTGGACTGGACTGAATGACACTAGCTTATATACCTATGGGTGTGTCTAAAGTGTGTGATGGAGTGAATGGATATCGAGCATTAAACTGTTACCTCTCCACACATCCTCCAGGGTACTGTGTGCCTTACACACAGGGCTACACAGAAACAGAAGAAATTACACCACAAAAGTTGTTGTCCAATTTGTCCTGAGTACGCTGATACCCCATATGTGGGGGGGACCACTGTTTGGGCGCACGGCAGGGCTTGGAAGGCAAGCAGCGCCGTTTGACTTTTTCAAACCAAAATTGGCTGGAATTGAGATTGGACACCATGTCGCGTTTGGAGAGCCCCTGATGCGCACGGCAGAGCTTGGAAAGGAAGTAATAACGTTTTGGAATGCAGACGTTGATGGGGGTCATGTTCCGTTTGCAGTGCCCCAGATGTGCCTAAACAGTGGCCCACAAGTGACCCCATTTTGGAAACTAGACCCTCTAAGTATTTTATCTAGATCTGTGGTGAGCACTTTGAACCCCCAAGTGTTTCACAAAAGTTTATAATGCCTGGGTGTGAAAAAAAAAACAATTTTCCACAAAAATGATTTTTTAGTCCCAAATTTTTGATTTTTCACAAGGAAATTGGGACCCTAAAAGTTGTTGTCCAATTTGTCCTGAGTGTGCTGATACCAAATATGTGGGGGGGGAAACTGTTTGGGCTCACGGTAGGGCTTGGAAAGGAAGTAATAACGTTTTGGAATGCAGACGTTGATGGGGGTCATGTTCCGTTTGCAGTACACCAGATGTGCCTAAACAGTGGAAAACCCCCACATAGACCCCATTTTGGAAACTAGACCCCCTAAGGAACTTATCTAGATGTGTGGTGAGCACTTTGAACCCCAAAGTGCTTCACAGAAATTTATAAACGCAGAGCCGTGAAAATAAAAAAATAATTTTTTTAGCCAGCTATTTTTTATTTTCCCAAGGGTAACAAGAGAAATTAGAACCCCAAAATTGGTGTGCAATTTGTCCTGAGTACGCTGATACCCCATATGTTGGGGTAACCTACTGTTTGGGCGCACGGCAGGGCTCAGAAGGAAGGCAGCGCCATTTGACTTTTTTAACGCCACTTCGTGTTTTCAGACCCCCTGATGTGCCTAAATAATGGAAACCCCTCAATTCTAGCTCCAACCCTAACCCCAACACACCCCTAACCCTAATCCTAACCCTAACCCCAACACTAATTCCAACCCTAATTGTAACCCTAACCCTAATTGTAACCCAAACCCTAATTATAACCCTAACCCTAAGACTAGGTTCATTTTGCGTTTTACCAGCCCGTTCAACACATAGCGTTGACGGGCTGGTAACGGTATAGCATAACGCGATTGCGTTATGCTATACCTGCTAGCGCAGAGGAATCAGCAGATGATTCATCTGCGCTAGCGGTGACGGAGCCCAGACGCTGCAGGCCACGTCCGAGGCTCCATCACTGAATGATGGTACGTCGCGAACGCATGCCGCTTTACGGCATGCGTCGCGATGCGCCCTCAAATGGGGGTGAATGGCAGCGTTATCGGACTGCCATAACGCAGTATGAACCCTAACCCTAATGGAAAAATGAAAATAAATATAATTTCTATATTTTATTATATGTCCCTAACAAAGAGGGTGATAAAGGGGGGGTTATGTACTGGTTTTTTTATTTTGATCACTGTGATAGTTTATCACAGTGATCAAAATGTACTTTTAGGAGAATGAATGAAACATTTTTTGAATCTGCTGCCAGGTAGATTTGGCGGGCGCACTGCGTATGCGACCGCCATTTTTTTTTTTACAGGAAGAAGACTCGGGAGTATCGCAGCAAAGGGGGACCTGCCGGAGGACACCGGGAGGTACGGGGGGTTTTCGGTGGTACTGGGGACCCTAATTCTCTCCCCTCTGATGTGCGATCACATCAGAGGGGAGAGAAATCTTTTTTTTTTTTTTTGCGGTCGCCGTAATACTCAGTGTAACGGCGATCGTGATACACGCATCATGTTCTCCGGGGTCTCGGCTACCCTAGGCAGCCGAGACCCCAGAGAAAATTGCCCAAGCCCCCCCAGCACATCGCCCCGGGCGCACTAAGCATGCGCCCGCCATTTTCTAGGCCCCAAACATGGCGGCGCCCACCGGGGGACACCGGAGGGCCCGGGGGCCACTTGGAGGGGATCGGGGGCCACAAGGGGGGGATCGAGGACCCTTTTTCTCTCTCCTATGATGTCCGATCACATCAGAGGAGAGAGAAATTAAATGGCACACCATTTTTTTTTTGTTGTTGCGATCGCCGTTATAGAGTTAATAATGGTGATCGCAACATCGGGGTCGGTAAAAACTGACCCGATTCATGTTCTCTGGGGTCTCGGCTACCCCCGGTAGCCGAGACCCCGGAGAAAATGCGCCTCTGGGGGGCGCTATTCACTTTTTCCACAGCGCCGTTAATTAACGGCGATGTGGTTTAAGTACCCTTAATGACCGCTGTTAAAAGGCGTATCGGCGGTCGTTAGGGGGTTAAAAGTTTGTTTTCTTTATGTTTTCATCAAACTCATCGTCTTTTTGCGCCTTTTTTTGTAGATTTTTTTTTTCACCCTTCGACAACTTTTACGTTTTCCTTGACACTATCGGGTTTGTTTTTTATTTTCAAGATGTTTTCAGCTGATTTGTGATGTTTTAAAATATCACAACGTTTTTGCGCAGTCGTTCCCCGCTGCTCTTATTCATTACAAAGACTCCAATTTTTTTCCTTTTTTTGTGCTGTTGGAGACTAACATGCAACATTTTAAAGCTTATTGAAAGAGCTGTGTCACTCTTTACTGTCAAAAGGTGCAAATGGCGCAATCCAAAAAAAAATAACATCCCTTTAAGAGCATTGGTGTAAAGGTACTGTCACACTAAGCGAGATCGCTAACGAGATCGCTAAAGAGTCATCGATTTTATGACGCAGCAGCGATCTCGTTAGCGACGTCGCTGTGTGTGACATGTAGCGGCGATGTGGCCCCCGCTGCGATGTCGCTGATCGCTTATGAACGTTCTGAGCCGTTTTTTGGTCGTTGGTGTCCCGCTGGTGAGCCTGAATCGCTGAGTGTGACACCCTTTATGAACGACTTTACCAGCGGCGCAGGCGGGACTAGGTTCTCCCAACGACCTCAGAGGTCGTTATACAGATCACTGATCTCTGATGAGATCTTTGTGTTTGGAAGCTAACTAGCGACCACATAGCGATCGCACTAGCAATCTCGCCAGGTCGTGTCGTTGTCGTGATCGCTGGTGCAATCACTAAGTGTGACAGTGCCTTAAATGCAGGTTTAGCAGCTGCTACAGGAGCCCACTCAGGTCAAGAGTGGAAGAGGCGAGATATTGAGTATTGAGGAGCGAGATTCTCGCATTGCACTCACAAGTGGGACACCGGCCTTAAAGGGAATCTCTCAGTGGGATCATCATTACTAATCCGTCTATATGGAAACGTAGGTCACAGAAAGTTGAATAAAATTATACCTTGATATCTGCGATCTGATGTTTCATTCCTGAGAAATCAACATTTTTCTTAATATGTGAATGAGCTAAGATTAGAGTTGAGTAGAGTTGAGCGATACTTTCCGATATCCAAAAGTATCGGAATCGGAATGGTATCGCCGATACCATTAAAATATCGGCGATACCCGATACCGATACCGGAAGTCCCATGTAAGTCTATGGGAACAAAATATCGCAACTAAAAAAACCTCTTTCTTTCCTTGTAAACACTAAATATACACACATAGAATACATATATATATATATATACATGTCATTGTGACATATATATATACTTATATGTATAGTTTATACACTTCTACATAGTAAAATATCCTCTGATTTAATTGCCGGGTAAAGTCGGCTTCTGTGAAAAGACAGAAGCACCCGACATGAAATGACACTTGGTGTACATAGGGTTAACCATGTCTTTTCATGTCGTTTGCTATCTGATTTGCACAAACAATTACATGAGTGGCTGTGTGCAAAATTTCACACCTGTAGGGGTTAATTAAAGGTGTAAATTCGTTGTAAAAAAAACGGACTTTTTTGCTACGAATTTACACCTTTAATTAACCCCTACAGGTGTGAAATTTTGCACACTTACACTCATGTAATTGTTTGTGCAAATCAGATATCAAACTACATGAAAAGACATGGTTAACCCTATGTACACCAAGTGTCATTTCATGTCGGGTTCTGCATTTTCACAAAAGCCGGCAATTGAATTAGCGGCTATTATACTATGTAGAAGTGTATGAACTATAAATATAAATATATATATATGTCACAAATTCAATGACATGTATATATTATATGAGGTGTAAAATTGCTGAAAAAAAATGCGTGGGCTCCCGCCCTATTTTCGCAACCAGACAGACAAAGCCAGTGAGTGGGGGCAGATAATAATAGCCCAGAGAGGGACCATTATTTTTGGCCCCCCCCGGCTACTAACATCTGCCCCCAGACACCCCAGAAAGGGCAAATCTCTAATTAGATTTGCCCTTTCTGGCACTTTGCCCGTCTATTCCCATTGCCCTGTAGCGGTGGCGAATGGGTTAATAAGGGGTTAAAATGACCTTGCAATTGAAAGGTCACTTTAAGCCAGGTTAATAATTGAGAGCTGTCAATTAGACAACTATCAATTATTAATCCTATTGTATGAAAGAAAAATCAAACACACACACTTTAATAAAAAAGAAGTTTAATGAAATAATCACACAGTTTTTGACCATATTTTATTTACCTGCTAAAACCATTTCCTGTAATAAAAATAAAATAATAAAGCAAAATTATTCTTACCAATCCGATGCACAGTCAGGTCCCACGGTGTAATCCATCAGAAAGGGTTAATGTTTACTGCAGGGACCGCAGCTAATGCTGCAGCTCACAGTAAACCCCCAAATGAATGAGCTCCTCTCCTGGCTGACAGGAGAAGGAAGTGGAAAGCTTAATTGATTGCTTTCCACTTTCACTTCAGGTCAGCCAGGGACACCATCAGTGACGTCAGAAGGAACTGGTTAACAAAAATAGGGGTTCCCTTCTAGAAAAAATTGGCGTGGGGTCCCCCCTATTTTTGTTAACCAGCCAGATGAAGCAGACCGCTGAGGCCTGGTTTTTCAGGCTGTTAAGGAGCCAAGATCCATGGACCTTGCCAGCCTGATAATACCAGGCCACAGCAGTCTGCATATCTTGGCTGATTAACAAAAATAGGGGATCCCCTCGAAAAAAATTGGCGTGGGGTCCCCCTATTTTTGTTAACCAGCCAGATGAAGTAGACCGCTGAGGCCTGGTTTTTCAGGCTGGTAAGGATCCAATATCCATGGACCTTGCAAGCCTGATAATACCAGGCCACAGCAGTCTGCTTAGCTTGGCTGGTTAACAAAAATAGGGGATCCCCTCGAAAAAAAAATGGCGTAGGGGTCCCCCTATTTTTGTTAACCAGCCAAGTAAAATGCAGACTGCTGCGGCCTGGTATTAAAAGACTGTCAAGGCCCATGGATTTTTGGCCCTCAACAGCCTGATAATACCAGGCTACAGCAGCCCCACATTTGGCGCATCAAAAGATGTGCCAATTGTGGCACTTTACCCGGCTCTTCCCACTGCCCTGTAGCGGTGGCAAGTGGGGTAATAAGGGGTTAATGTCACCGTTGATTGCACGGTGACAATAAGCCCGGTTAATAATGGAGAGGCGTCAATAAGACACCGATCCATTATTAATCCCAAAGTTTTTAAATGTGTAAAAAAAAGACACAGCAAGAAAAAAGTATTTTAATGAAATAAAAGAGACAACACAGTTTTCTTTTTTTTTATTACTCTCTCATTCCTGCGACGCCATCGATCTCCTGTAAAAAAATAAAAAAAACAAACCAACAGTATACCACCTGTCCGACGCAGTCCATAACGACAGTCCCACGACGATCCAGCTCTGCTACATCGCAATGACAGGCAGAGCCTGTCATTGCAACGCAGCACAGCTGATTACCTGCTTCCCCGGCGGTGACGTCATCGGACTGACTGCTTTACGGCTGGGATTACCCAGCAGTCACTGCAGTTATCGCGAGAAACTGCATGTGACCGCCGGGGAGAAGAGGATGGCGGCCATGATGCAGTCCAGCCCGTGACCGCCGGAGATCTTCTGCCAGGTAAGTGCCGCTGACTCCTGACAGACCCGACAGACGGACACTGACAGTGACAGTGACATCCCGATTCCGGTATCCGATATGACGAAAATATCGGAACTCGGAATCGGAATTCCGATACAGCTAATATCGGCCGATACCCGATATTTGCAGTATCGGAATGCTCAACCCTAGCTAAGATCTGTGGGACGGACGTACATCTCCCAGAGAATCTGCCTCCGGAGCTTATTTTTTATGAGACATGTAATAACGACTGAGCGTTTGCTCTCCTGATCTACATGTCTCACTGGTAACACCATCTTTCAGATAAAATAAGCTCTGGAGCAGAGGTATAGCTACGGGTTTGGTTCGGGGGAGCCAAAACTTCTGCGTGGGCCCCCAACCAGGTATCCCTGATTACAATTATGGTGGCTCCCCAATTACAGCAGATGTTATTTCTGGTCGAGTTGTTCATTTTCCCATCTTGCCTAGACTAACATGACAACTTTTTCCAGCCAGGACTCGTCTGCCGAGATTACAGCAAAGATACCGGTGACTTCTCACATTTCCTGCACCGTCCTCATCTATCCCCAACCTGCACAAACTCCTCATCCTGCTGATACCCCAATACTGAGCCACTGCTGCCGTATGTGACCCTATTACTGCACCTGCTGTGTGGTTCTGTGTGCCCTCTAGATGTTAAAACAACCTTTTAGAATAAATTAATACCCTGTGCAAGTGCCCCTTAGAAAGTAATAATGCCCTCTATGTGCCCCTTTCACTGTCACAATAATCTGAGTTCCCCTATAACAATAAGTGCCCACTTAACATTTAATAATATCCCGAGTGTACAGCTCCCCTATACACAGTATGATGCTCTCCTACATACACAGTATACACATCCCTTAGTAGCCCCCAAACTGTTTGATGGCCCCAATACTGTATGATGGCCCCCTCACTGTTATCCTCACACTATATGATGGCCCCCTAAATAGCCTCCATATACCATAATGCACTCCCCATAGGCCTCCATATAGAATAATGCCCTGCCGATAGACCTCAATACAATATAATGCACTCCCCATAGGCCTTCATACAGTATGAAGCACTCCCATAAGCCACTAAATAGTATAATGCACTTCCCATAGGTCTCTATACAATATAATGCACTCCCAATAGGCCTCTATTTAGTATAATGCACTCCCATAGGTGACTATACAGTATAATGCAGTACCTGTAAAAAATATATACAATAATCACCTCTTCTCCTCATTTCCCTGATGCTCTGGTCGTTGCAGTGAGCGCTCTGAGCGTCCATACATCATTGTGTTCTCTGTTCTGAGACGTCAGGCACAGAGGGGAAATTATGGGAGAGGGAGCGTCAGTTCTCATCATTGCTTTCAAGTGTATTGGCATCCAGGATGATGTGTGAGAGGCCCGGAGCTGGCACCGCCCCCTTCCTCCTCATGCTCTTCATAGCAGCCAGGTGGAGATTATATCTGTGCTGGAGCGTTTGACTGTATGAAGGCTCTACGCATGCCGATACAATTAAAAGTAGCGTAGCTCTGCACCCTCTGCCCCCCACCCGGTGGCTATTCTACTGGGACAATCCCTTTAAATACTGCACGGTACAGCTCGGTATGAGGGCTTGCTATGCTAACAGGTGTATGGGGCTTGTTATAAGATGTAAGCTGTAAGTGTAATAAGCCCCCAGCTCCCTATCTCCACTCTCCCCAGACAGCAAGTATGACATGAGAATGAGATTGCATATAATCTAAGAATACAAGCCCCCAGCGCAGTACCAATGCTTTCTGGCTGATGTTTTGGTCACTTTTGAATGAGACGGACTCTACAACCCACACAAGTGGCTCAGGTAGTGCAGCTCATCCAGGATGGCACATCAATGCGAGCTGTGGCAAGAAGGTTTGCTGTGTCTGTCAGCGTAGTGGCCTGAGGTGCTACCAGGAGTCGTGGAGGGGGCCGTAGGAGCGCAACAACCCAGCAGCAAGACTGCTACCGCTACCTTTGTGCAAGGAGGAGCACTGCCAGAGCCCTGCAAAATGACCTCCAGCAGGCCACAAATGTGCATGTGTCTGCACAAACGGTTAGAAACGGACTCTATGAGGATGGTCTGAGTGCCCGACGTCCACAGATGGGGGTTGTGCTCACAGCCCAACACCGTGCAGTATGCTTGGCATTTGCCACAGAACATCAGGATTGGCAAATTCGCCACTGGCGCCCTGTGCTCTTCACAGATGAAAGCAGGTTCAGACTGAGCACATATGACAGACGTGACAGATTCTGGAGACGCCGTGGAGAGAGATCTGCTGCATGCAATATCCTTCAGCATGTCCGGTTTGGCAGTAGGTCAGTAATTGTTATGTTTTGGTAGCTGAGGAGGCAGGAGCAAAAAACCGCATAGGTAGCCTATCACCAGAAAGGTTGGAAACTAATAGGTTGCAGACCCCTAAACTAACCGCACAACTAGAAGCAGCCGTGGGACATTCCTACGGTGCCCTAGATGCCTCGTCACAGCCGGAGAGATAGCTATCCCTGAAGATGGAAATAGGAAAGCTAACTGCCCCGGAGTAGACCCCAAAAGAGTAGGAAGCCCCCAAACATATAATAGCGGTTAGACAAGATGAAAATACAAACGCAGTGTGGTACACCAAAGGGGATCTTGCTGGATGGGAGATATATTTCTTCTAGCAGACTGAAGTTTGCTCAGGGTTTTCCATGATCGCAAGGACCTGTGATGAGGTCATAGTCACGTGATCAGGTCAGCTGATGTGTACCTCACCTGAGGGTGTGGACTAGGCCTATAAAATAAGGAGCTATTGTAGTTGATGGGTGTGGAAGGAAGGAGTTTGGCTGGAGTCAGCCTGGAAGATTGTTTTCGTGACAGTGTGTCAGGGCACACCAGGAAGCGAGTACCAGACCACCCGGGAATGGCACCTGGCGGTCTCTGCTGACATTCCACCGCTTAGTTAAGCCTGTCCCAAGCAAGGGTGAGTCTGGGACCAGTGGTTCTCCAAACTGGAGTGATTTATGTTCTGTTTTTGATTTTGTTATCTGGACTTTTGTTAAACTTATCATTAAAACCACTGAACTTTGAACTGAACGCCTGTGTGTTTACCTCATTACTGCGGCCCGGCCCCTGCCTACCAGAGCGGATCCCTACAATTGGTGGCGTTAATGCGGGCATACGCAGTGAGGTCAGGCTGTTTTTTTTTTGTGGATGTTTTTTTTTTTCTCTCTGCATGACAGTAAATGTCCTGGGTGAAGAAAGTGACGCAAGACCCGGTAGATAACTGTCCGAAGATGGAGAGCACAGTAAAAATGCTGGTGGAGGCCATGCGACAGCAGCAGCAGACTACACAGCAGCAGCAGGCTATACAGCAGCAACAACAGGCTATGCAGCAGCAGCAGGCTATACAGCAGCAGGCTAAGGAGCAGCAACAGGAAACCAACCGTTTACTGATGCAGCACATAACAGCGCCGCAGACAGCAGGAGCTGCCCCGGGACGTCAGGATGTCCGGAAAGCGGTACGCACAGCGATTAAAAAAATGGAAAAGTCAGATGATGTCGAGGTGTACCTGGAGATGTTTGAAGGCGTGGCTGAGAGAGAGAGTCTACCCCGTGACCAGTGGGCAGAAATCGTGGCTCCGTTTTTGGCTCCAGGACCCGCGAAAGCCTATAGGGACCTAGCCCCCGAGCAACAGAGAGACTATGAGATCGTCAAGGGTGAGATACTTGCACGTCTTGGGGTAAATGTTTTGGTCCGGGCCCAGCGGGTACACCAGTGGAAGTTTTCCCCTTCCGAGCCAGCTCGGTCCCAGTACTATGATTTGATACACCTGGTAGATAAATGGTTGCAGCCGGAGCTGTTGTCACCCAGCGCTATGCGGGATAGGATAGTAACTGATAAATTCTGGAGGACTATGCCCCACCCTGCAAACCTGGGTTGGACAGGCAGCCCCTACTGATGGTCTCCAAATGGTAGACCTCATTGAAAGATATGGGGCTACCAAAGAGATACAGGGAGAGACTACCCAGAAGGTAATGAGTAAATTTCCCAAACCTTCACCCGCCGTTCGGCGAGCAGAGACTCGGAAGGCCGCCCAAGACACGTCTGGGGACGAAAGAGGTCCCATAATCTGTTGGCGGTGCCAAGAACCAGGACATGTGAGAGCTGATTGCCCCCACCTGACTGAGCCCATGGACACCAACTATGGATACTATCAGTCTCACTATGCCGAACACATGTGTGCAGTGGGCAAACCAGAGGGACCCAGTATGAACCATTTGTGTAAAGTGGAGGTGGAGGGTAACCCTGCTGTGGCTCTTCTGGACTCAGGGAGTCTTGTGACCCTAATACGAGCCAGCCACGTCCAAATCAGCGAGTATACTGGTCGGAAAATGGGTGTGTTGTGTATACATGGGGACTTAAAACATTATCCTACCTCCCTGGTAATGATAAACACGCCAGCGGGGAGGAGGTGCCACGAGGTGGGGGTGGTGGTTAATTTGGATTATGACGTAATAATGGGGAGAGATTTTCCGTTATTTTCTGTGCTTTGGCCTGTAATTACCCCTCCCACAGAACAGTCGTCGGCACCAGTGGCAACCAGGTTGCATTCTCCGGAAAGGGGGCATGAACCTGGTGGCCCAGAGGAAGATGTACTGGCGGTAGGAGTACCTTTGCCTTCGGTGGAGGAGGAAAACCCCTCTCCTATAGAAGTGTTAGCTGGGGAGATGGAAGATTTGCCACCGGGACCAGAATTGTCAGACTTAAATGTGGCAGGTGACAATTTTGGTACGGCGCAACTCCGGGACCCTACGTTGACTCGAGCCCGGGAAAATGTACTGGTTGTCAATGGGGAACCCCAACACCCCGGGGCAGCTACAGTATTTCCCCGATTCGAGCTGAACCAAGATTTGCTGTATCGGGTTGAAAAAATACATGGGGAAATTGTCGAGCAATTGCTGGTACCGCAGTCATATCGGAGGTTGGTAATGGACTTAGCGCATGCGCATGTACTAGGGGGACATTTGGGCCAAAAGAAAACCCTAGACAGAATTCTGCAACGGTTTTACTGGCTAGGGGTATACGAAGAAGTTAAACGGTATTGTAACTCTTGTCCCGTGTGCCAGGTAACCAGTCCGCAGCCTCATTTTCGGAGTCCCTTGGTGCCTTTACCAATTATAGAGGTCCCGTTTGAGAGAATAGCCATGGATCTGGTGGGGCCGGTTAATAAATCAGCAAGGGGTCATCAACACATCCTCGTAGTTCTAGATTACGCTACCAGGTATCCTGAGGCTATTCCCCTGCGACACACCTCGGCCAAACTAATCGCAAAAGAACTCATGGGTATGTTCTCTCGGGTGGGAATCCCTCAAGAAATCTTAACAGATCAGGGGACCCCCTTTATGTCAAAAATCATGAAGGAACTCTGCCACTTGTTAAGTGTTAAACAGTTGCGCACATCGGTCTATCATCCCCAAACAGACGGTTTGGTAGAAAGGTTCAATAAAACCCTGAAGAATATGTTGAAAAAAGCAGTCTCTAAAGATGGTAAGGACTGGGATCTCTTGTTGCCATACCTGATGTTTGCAGTGCGGGAGGTGCCCCAGGCATCTACGGGGTTCTCGCCCTTTGAACTATTATATGGCAGACATCCCCGTGGCTTACTCGATATAGCTAAAGAGGCCTGGGAAAACAACCAACTCCCCACAAAAGTGTGATAGAACATGTGGCCAAAATGCAAGAGAGAATGGAGACCGTCCTACCATTAGTCCGAGAACATATGGAAGCAGCACAAAGGTCACAGAGGAAGGTCTATAACCGGGAGGCACGGGTAAGGTCCTTTAACCCTGGGGATCGGGTGTTGGTACTTGTGCCTACAGTGGATAGTAAGCTCCTTGCAAGGTGGCAGGGACCCTATGAGATTATGGAGAAGGTGGGTCCTGTAAACTATAAAGTACACCAACCAGGGCGAAGAAAGCCAGAACAGGTATACCATGTGAATCTGCTCAAACCGTGGAAAGACAGAGACCCTCTTGGTGAGGATTGTCCACGGCCTGCATTTCCAGTAGAGAGGGCTCCCTTGCCTCAGGAGAAGGCAAGAGAAGTCCTCTCCGCCATCAAAATAGCAGACACTTTGTCTCCTAGACAAGTTCAGGAGGTCCGAGAGTTTGTTAGCCGAAATACCGATGTTTTTTCAGAGCTCCCGGGCCGTACCTCCCTAATCCAACATGACATTGTCACGGAGCCGCAGGCCAAAGTCCGATTAAAGCCATATCGGGTGCCTGAGGCCCGGCGACAAGCCATCTCGGAAGAGGTAAAGAAGATGCTGCAGTTAGGGGTTATTGGAGAGTCCCAGAGTGAGTGGGCCAGCCCAATAGTCCTAATACCAAAACCAGATGGGACACTAAGGTTCTGTAATGACTTCAGAAAACTGAATGAAATTTCTAAATTTGACGCCTACCCCATGCCCCGGGTCGATGAGTTAATAGAGCGGTTTGGGCAGGCCCGGTATTTTTCAGTCATTGACCTCACAAAAGGGTATTGGCAGGTGCCCCTAACCAAAGCAGCGAGAGAGAAAATGGCTTTTGTAACACCCGAGGGACTGTTCCAGTATATAGTCCTACCCTTCGGGTTGCATGGCGCTCCAGCGACTTTCCAGAGGTTAATGGACGTTGTTCTTCGTCCCCATCGCCGATATGCTGCGGCCTATCTGGACGATATTGTGATATACAGTACAGACTGGGAAAATCACTTGGCCAAGGTACAGGCGGTGATTGATTCTCTGCGACAAGCAGGGCTAACTGCCAACTCAAAGAAGTGTTCCATAGGGTTGGAGGAAGCTCGGTACCTGGGGTATGTGATTGGGAGAGGAGTTATCAAACCCCAAATAAACAAAGTGGAGGCAATCCAAAACTGGCCCCGTCCCCTCACCACAAAACAAGTGAAAGGGTTTTTGGGGTTAGTGGGATACTACCGGCGGTTTTATTCCCAATTTTGCAACCCTGTCGGCGCCGTTAACTGACTGCCTAAAAGGCAGGAAGTCAGTAATGGTGCGATGGAATGATCAGCTTGGAGAAGCGTTTGTAAAACTAAAAGGGTCACTGTGCAGGTCACCAGTTTTGATCACACCGACTTCAAAAGAGAATTCATTGTCCAGACTGATGCGTCAGAGGTAGGTCTGGGTGCCGTATTGTCTCAGGAGGTTAACGGGGAGGAGCATCCATAAGTTTCTTGAGTCAAAAGCTTACTCCAGCTGAAACCAGATACAGCATTGTAGAGAGAGTGCCTGGCGATCAAGTGGGCACTGGAGTCATTGCGCTACTATCTGTTGGGGAGAACATTTCGGTTGGTAACTGATCACTCCCCTCTGACTTGGATGAGTCAAGCCAAAGAGAGAAATGCACGAGTCACCAGGTGGTTTCTGTCTCTACAAAATTTCAAATTTTCAGTAGAACATCGGGCAGGCAAATTACAGGGGAATGCAGATACACTGTCCAGAGTTCACTGTATGTCATGTGTCCACCCTCCTAAGGTTGAACAAAGGGGGGAGGTATGTGGTACACCAAAGGGGATCTTGCTGGATGGGAGATATATTTCTTCTAGCAGACTGAAGTTTGCTCAGGGTTTTCCATGATCGCAAGGACCTGTGATGAGGTCATAGTCACGTGATCAGGTCAGCTGATGTGTACCTCACCTGAGGGTGTGGACTAGGCCTATAAAATAAGGAGCTATTGTAGTTGATGGGTGTGGAAGGAAGGAGTTTGGCTGGAGTCAGCCTGGAAGATTGTTTTCGTGACAGTGTGTCAGGGCACACCAGGAAGCGAGTACCAGACCACCCGGGAATGGCACCTGGCGGTCTCTGCTGACATTCCACCGCTTAGTTAAGCCTGTCCCAAGCAAGGGTGAGTCTGGGACCAGTGGTTCTCCAAACTGGAGTGATTTATGTTCTGTTTTTGATTTTGTTATCTGGACTTTTGTTAAACTTATCATTAAAACCACTGAACTTTGAACTGAACGCCTGTGTGTTTACCTCATTACTGCGGCCCGGCCCCTGTCTACCAGAGCGGATCCCTACAACAGACAGAAAATAGATTGAGCAAACTCTGGGGCCCAAAACTGTCTAGATAGGACCACACAGGAGAGAATACTGTCTGCAACCCAGAAAAACCCTAGGAAAAAAGCCAACACTTCTGAATCTAAAAACACTGAGGCCACACAGTCTCGACCACCTATATCAGATCTCTGGTTGGACACATAGCTACCCAGCAGAAAATATCACAAGAACTGAGCAAATGAACAAATACAAAAAACGAATGGAGACCAGCCAAAGCCCCCCAAAGGGGACCCGGCTGAAGACAAAAAGCAATGGAGCAAAAAAGCAAGAGAAATCAGACCACAGTAAAAAAACCTGAAAATGACTTATCTGAATGCAAGCAGGAGACAGCAGAAAAGCAAGCTGAATTCCAACCTAGACCAGGAAGAACAATTGATCACCGGCAAGGACCCTGGGAGGTCAGCTCGCTTATATCAGGCCAGTCCATGCCACCTGACAACCAATCATTAATTGCAGGTGTGGGACTTCTGCTGTTCAACATAGGTTCAATATCCTCAGCAACCACCAGAGGGAGCTTCAGCTCCGAAGTCGTCTCCAACATGTTCACAACAGTACCCCTTTCTTGAGGAGGGGTCACCGAACTCTCACATGTGCCACCAGGCCGATCAGGATGAGCTCGGTGATAGGCACGGACCAGTCTCTCCACATGAATGTCAGAAGCAAACACCCAAGAATTGTCCTCCTGACCATAGCCTTTCCACTTCACCAAGTACTGGAGTCTCCGCCTAGCCAAACGAGAATCCAATATCTTCTCAACCACATACTCCAAACTGCCCTCAAACAACACAGGATCAGGAGGCGCAGCTATAGGAACCACTGGCTCCACAAACCTCTTGAATAAAGATTTGTGGAATACGTTGTGAATCTTGAATGTTCCTGGAAGAAGCAAACGGAAGGAAACGGGATTAAGAATTTCCACTATCTTATAAGGTCCAATGAACCTTGACTTAAATTTTGGAGACGCGACCCTCATAGGGATATTTTTTGAGGACAACCAAACCAAGTCACCCACTTTAAACCAAGGACCATCAGTCCTATGCCGGTTGGCAAACCGCTGGGCCTTCTCTTGAGAGAGAGACAACTTATCCACTACTTGTCCCAAATCTGCTGAATACGCTGCACAATAGAGTCAACCACGGGACAGACATATGCCTCCGTCTGTCCTGAAGAAAATCGAGGGTGAAACCCAGAATTGTAGAAAAATGGAGACATCAAGGTGGCAGAGCAAGCCCTATTATTAAGAGCAAACTCCGCCAAAGGCAAAAAAGAGACCCAGTCATCTTGATCAGCAGACACAAAACATCTCAAATAAGTCTCCAAGGTCTGGTTTGTTCTCTCGGTTTGTCCATTGGTCTGAGGGTGAAATGCAGAGGAGAAAGATAACTGAACACCAAGTTTAGAACAAAATGTCCTCCAAAATCTGGAAACAAACTGGACTCCTCTGTCAGACACAATATTCTCAGGAATGCCATGTAACCGAACCACGTGCTGAAAGAACAAAGGCACCAATTCGGAGGAGGAAGGCAACTTAGGTAATGGCACAAGATGTATCATCTTGGAAAACCTATCACAGATTACCCAGCTAACGGTCATTCTCTGAGAGACAGGAAGGTCAGAAATAAAATCCATAGAAATATGGGTCCATGGCCTCTTGGGTACAGGTAATGGCATTAACAAACCACTAGAACGAGAGCAAGGCTTGGAAGGAGAGCAAGTCCCACAGGACTGCACAAAGTCCCTGACGTCACGAGACAAAATAGGCCACCAAAAGGACCGACTCACCAAGTCTCTGGTACCAAAAATCCCGGGATGACCAGCCAACGCGGAACAATGAATCTCAGACATCACACTCTTTTTCCACTGGTCTGGGACAAACAATTTCCCAACAGGGCAGCGTTCAGGTTTATCCTCCTGACACCCCTCCAGAGCCAGTCTCAAATTGGGCGAGATGGCGGAAAGAACTACTACTGGCGGTTAGACAAGATGAAAATATGAACACAGACAGAAAATAGATTGAGCAAACTCTGGGGCCCAAAACTGTCTAGATAGGACAGCACAGGAGAGAATACTGTCTGCAACCCATAAAAATCCTAGGAAAAACTCCAACACTTCTGAATCCAAAAACACTGAGACCACACGGTCTCGACCACCTATATCAGATCTCTGGTTGGACACGTAGCTACCCAGCAGAAAATATCACAAGAACTGAGCAAATGAACAAATACAAAAAACGAACGGAGACCAGCCAAAGCCCCCCAAAGGGGACCCGGCTGAAGACAAAAAGCAATGCAGCAAAAAAGCAAGAGAAATCAGACCACAGTAAAAAAAATTGAAAATGACTTATCTGAATGCAAGCAGAAGACAGTAGTGTTGAGCATTCCGATACCGCAAGTATCGGGTATCGGCCGATATTCGCGTTATCGGAATTCCGATACTTAATTCCGATACTTTTTCCATATCGTATACCGGAATCGGAAGTTCCCATAATTCTTTGAGAGGCAATGTGATTTTAGTCAGCCAATGAGGAATCCTACGAAGTGTGGGCACATCCTGTAATGCTGCGGTCATCTTAACTAATGGCATGGCTGTGATTGGCTGCTGAAATGATGTCAGAATGCACTATAAAAGGCGCCGCCGCCATTTTAGCGTCACTGTGCTGTGAACTCAGTAAGGGACAGAACGCTACTCTGCTCACTCTGAGGGACAGTTAGATATTGCGATTTTGTGTACTACTGTGCTTGAGGCAGGCTAGTTTACCAACCGCTGTGTAAAGCTTCATTTTGCCAGTGTTGTTTTAACAGCTCTGTGCAAGGTGTGTGTGTGACAGTGCAGGTGACGCTGCAGTTTGCTCTGCATCCACCGCTGTTTGTAGGCATCTGCACGTGTCACTGACTCTTTTTTTTTTTTTTTTTTTTTTTATTTTGTGGAATTGGTGCAGCTCCATTATATTAGAAAAAAAAATCAAATCTATTAGTGTGACGTGCTTCCATCCGTATACAATACATTGGTTGCAAACACTATAGAACTACACAAAGGAGCTTTTCACAGATTGTGGACAGTTGTGTTTCAGTGTTCACTTCAGTCTGTGTTTTTTACTTTTTTTAGTGCAGATCACGCTCCAGTTACATGTTCAAGCACTGCTGCTTGTACTCTGCTGAGCGTGTCTCAGTGTCTCATCCTTTTCATTTATCTCCAATTGGTTCTGCTACATTCCATTTAAAATAAATCTAATCTATTAGACTAATAGATTAGATTTATTTTAAATGGAATGTAGCAGAACCAATTGGAGATAAATGAAAAGGATGAGCCACTGAGACACGCTCAGCAGAGTACAAGCAGCAGTGCTTGAACAAGTAACTGGAGCGTGATCTGCACTCAAAAAAGTAAAAAACACAGACTGAAGTGAACACTGAAACACAACTGTCCACAATCTGTGAAAAGCTCCTTTCTGTACTTCTATAGTGTTTGCAACCAATGTATTGTATACGGATGGAAGCGCGTCACACTAATACTATTAGTGTGACGCGCTTCCATCCGTATACAATACATTGGTTGCAAACACTATAGAAGTACAGAAAGGAGCTTTTCACAGATTGTGGACAGTTGTGTTTCAGTGTTCACTTCAGTCTGTGTTTTTTACTTTTTTGAGTGCAGATCACGCTCCAGTTACTTGTTCAAGCACTGCTGCTTGTACTCTGCTGAGCGTGTCTCAGTGGCTCATCCTAATAGTATTAGTGTGACGCGCTTCCATCCGTATACAATACATTGGTTGCAAACACTATAGAAGTACAGAAAGGAGCTTTTCACAGATTGTGGACAGTTGTGTTTCAGTGTTCACTTCAGTCTGTGTTTTTTACTTTTTTGAGTGCAGATCACGCTCCAGTTACTTGTTCAAGCACTGCTGCTTGTACTCTGCTGAGCGTGTCTCAGTGGCTCATCCTAATAGTATTAGTGTGACGCGCTTCCATCCGTATACAATACATTGGTTGCAAACACTATAGAAGTACAGAAAGGAGCTTTTCACAGATTGTGGACAGTTGTGTTTCAGTGTTCACTTCAGTCTGTGTTTTTTACTTTTTTAGTGCAGATCACGCTCCAGTTACATGTTCAAGCACTGCTGCTTGTACTCTGCTGAGCGTGTCTCAGTGGCTCATCCTAATAGTATTAGTGTGACGCGCTTCCATCCGTATACAATACATTGGTTGCAAACACTATAGAAGTACAGAAAGGAGCTTTTCACAGATTGTGGACAGTTGTGTTTCAGTGTTCACTTCAGTCTGTGTTTTTTACTTTTTTTAGTGCAGATCACGCTCCAGTTACATGTTCAAGCACTGCTGCTTGTACTCTGCTGAGCGTGTCTCAGTGGCTCATCCTTTTCATTTATCTCCAATTGGTTCTGCTACATTCCATTTAAAATAAATCTAATCTATTAGTGTGACGCGCTTCCATCCGTATACAATACATTGGTTGCAAACAATATAGAAGTACACAAACGGGCCTTTCACAGCTACTGAACATGGGTTTTTAATTTTTAACTAAAATATGTATTTTTTCAAATGACACAAATATAAGTAATGTTGAAGAGGAATAGTCCTACATCCATTGTTTGCACAATATTACAGGTGTACATCATGTCCCTTAATCAACAATGTATTATTATATTTACTTGTATGCTTTTATTTAAAAGCCAAGAACACAGAAGGATAACCTTCGCACTGCAGCTGTTGTCAAAGTTCAACCCACATTATGCACTTCCAACATTGCAGCATTTGAGGCATGATGTGAGTTGGATTGGTCAAAGTTATGGAGTGAGAAGGTTCACCATCAGTACCCTATAGCATAAGTATGCTTTTGTGTTAGACATGTGGATATCTGCCATAATATGTCACAATTATTTAGTTACAGATTTGTTACCAACACTAATCATTGAATGGTTTTAAATTTGACGTTTCACTTGTTTACAGCTTAGAAATAAGGGTGTAGCCTGATATCTATGTGTAGCACTAGCCACTTTAACATGTCATGTTTTTTTAAACATGTGTAGCTAGGTAGCAGTAATTTTTGCCGGACACACAGCAGGGGAACAGCAGGCGTTACTGAACCCCACTATTACTATAGCTTGTGTATTGGTCTGTGGACACGACACTTCTGAGCAGCAACTGGCAGTGTTGTAGCCCAGGGAGTATAGCTCAGGTGGTAGAAAGATGAACATAACAGGAGACATGGAAAACGTTGTCAACCAGTTAGTTAATCTGAAACCGGACAGGCAAATTCAGGCGAGATCCATGCCTAGTTCATTTTCAGAAAAGTAAGCCGTTGTACATTATCGTAGGATAGTCGCATGCAACGGTCTGTTAGTACACCACCTGCAGCAGTAAAGACGCGCTCCGATAATACACTGCCAGCAGATCAAGCCAGCACCTCCAATGCATACTGGCTAAGCTCTGGCCATGTATCCAGCTTAGAGACACAAAACTTGAATGGGGAAGAGCCATCTGAGAGTACACTGAGAGGGCAAGACATGTAGTCTGTA
The DNA here is from genome assembly GCA_033576555.1 of Oophaga sylvatica. Taxonomy (NCBI): domain Eukaryota; kingdom Metazoa; phylum Chordata; class Amphibia; order Anura; family Dendrobatidae; genus Oophaga; species Oophaga sylvatica. Next base: position 27,055 of record JARQOD010005192.1, on the reverse strand, counting down.
ACCATCTTACGGAAATGTTGCCTCCTGCTGACTGGAGCCGTCTCGGATGGTGTAGACATTGGTGGCGCTGCCACAAAACTTCGACACATTTGGAACATACTGGTCTTGCCCTGTGCAGAGGCGCTGCTTGTGCTCCCTCTTGTTGCAGAGCTGTCTCCACTGCCTCGACGCACAGAGCTGCTTTGTAAATCAGTAGCAGCAGCAGTGCTCTTGGCTGGAATGGAGAACATTATGGATTGCACCAGTGTGTCTTGGTACTTCCGCATTTTACGCTCCCGGTTCAACGGTGTGATGAGGCTTTGTAAGTTGTCCCGGTAGCGAGGGTCTAGGAGGGTGTACACCCAATAATCAGACGTGGTGTGAATGTGTTCGATGCGGCGGTCGTTTCTCAGCCACTGCAGCATGAAATCAACCATGTGCTGCAGACTCCCAACTGGCCAAGAAACGTTGTCCCCTGCAAGAGGCGTCATCTCCGCCTGCTGTGCATCACCCCACCCTTGGTCTACATACTGACTAGAGCATTGTCTACCTCCCTCTGGAGCGATGTCTTCCTCCTCCATTGACTCCTCCTCACAAAGTCCTTCAAATACATATAAATTTACAAAATTTAAAACTCAAAATTTAAAAACTTTGTATCATAATTCTGTAACATCAGTTTATGGAAACACAATAGCATTACAAAAGGATAGACAAAAAATGTACATTATGTGCTTTGTAAATACATTAAAAGTTTGTAATGGTTATGAAAATATAGACAGCGACTCTGGAGGTTCAATTGTTGATACAGCATGGTACTTTGAAAGTCCTCCAGCCCTTTGTGAAGAACCACGTTGCGCTGACTGTCCAGAAGGTGATGGAATTTGTGACTCCTCATCCTCCTCACAAAGTCCTTCAAATACATATAAATTTACAAAATTTAAAACTCAAAATTTAAAAACTTTGTATCATAATTCTGTAACATCAGTTTATGGAAACACAATAGCATTACAAAAGGATAGACAAAAAATGTACATTATGTGCTTTGTAAATACATTAAAAGTTTGTAATGGTTATGAAAATATAGACAGCGACTCTGGAGGTTCAATTGTTGATACAGCATGGTACTTTGAAAGTCCTCCAGCCCTTTGTGAAGAACCACGTTGCGCTGACTGTCCAGAAGGTGATGGAATTTGTGACTCCTCATCCTCCTCACAAAGTCCTTCAAATACATATAAATTTACAAAATTTAAAACTCAAAATTTAAAAACTTTGTATCATAATTCTGTAACATCAGTTTATGGAAACACAATAGCATTACAAAAGGATAGACAAAAAATGTACATTATGTGCTTTGTAAATACATTAAAAGTTTGTAATGGTTATGAAAATATAGACAGCGACTCTGGAGGTTCAATTGTTGATACAGCATGGTACTTTGAAAGTCCTCCAGCCCTTTGTGAAGAACCACGTTGCGCTGACTGTCCAGAAGGTGATGGAATTTGTGACTCCTCATCCTCCACCTCTTCCAAAACCTCATGCCTTAGTGCTTGCAGTGTTTTTTGAAGCAGGCAGATAAGGGGGACAGTCAGGCTGACTAGTGCATCATCTGCACTCGCCATCCGCGTTGACTCATCAAACGCACGCAAAACGTGGCAGATATCCTTCATAGAGTTATTCGCCACTCATTACACTGGCAGTGGCTGCCCATTCATTATAGGATCCAATTCTAATTACTGGTTCTCACCAACATAGCTCTCCACAGCGCAGCACCCCCCTACATCTCCTCCCTTATTTATATTTATCGGCCTAACCGACTGCTGCACTCTGCAAACGACCTTCGACTAACCTCTGCACTAATCCGTACCTCCCACTCCCAACTCCAAGACTTCACCCGCGCTGCGCCAATCCTCTGGAATGCTCTACCCCAAGAAATTAGGACTATCCGCAATTTGGATGGTTTCAGGCGCTCCCTCAAAACACATTTGTTCACAGTGGCCTATCACATTCTCTAATCAAAGTCATTCTATGTGTAATTCTGTGTGTGTAGCCCATTCACTATCTCCATGCATCCCTCACTTCCTTAAAATGGCTGGACCATCATTGTAAAAACACCATTGTATATAAACACCTGTACTTTGTATCTCCCACACCTCATTGTAGATTGTAAGCTTTCACCAGCAGGGGCGGCTGATTTTGCTTTAATTATTGTATTGTTAACGTTGTTACTTATGACTCGTGTTTGAAACTGTTAAACTGTAAAGCACTGCGGAATATTATGGCGCTATATAAATAAATAATATTATTATTCTTATTATAGAGGCCCACTCAGTAGTGGTGAAGTGTGAACGCCGCAAATTGCGAGTTGACTGCGCCTGATGCAGCTGATACTCCATTACTGTTGGCTGCTGCTCACACAACCGCTCCAACATATGTAACGAGGAATTCCACCTGGTGGGTACGTCACATATAATGCGATGTTCATGAAGGTGAAATCTGCGTTGCAGAGCTGCAATCAGCGATCTGGCCATGCTGGAACGTCGCAAGTGAGCGCACTCTAGGCGGACCTTGTGCAGCAGTGCATCAAGATCCGGATAGTCCCTCAAAAAACTCTGCACGACCAAGTTGAGCACATATGACAGACATGGTATGTGAGTGAGGTTGCCAAGGCCCAGAGCTGACACCAGATTTCGGCCATTGTCACACACTACCAAGCCTGCCTGTAGATTCTCTTCCAAAAACCACACGTCGCTCTCCTGCTTTATGGCATTACAGAGCTCCTGCGCTGTGTGGCTAAGATTCCCCATGGAAATTAATTTCAGGATGGCCTGTTGACATTTGGACACGGCTGTGCTCATATCGGTCGCAACAGGTAAACGTTCACGGGTCCATGTGGAGGTAGACCGTGACGGCTCCTGCAGCGATGATTCTGAGGAACTGGAATAGGAGGAGGAATCAATGTGTACAGACTTGATTCCTGCAATCCTTGGAGTTGGCAGAACACGTACAGCGCCACTCGCAAGATCAGTACCCGGCTGCACAACATTGACCCAATGGGCAGTGAGGGAAAGGTATTGTCCCTGGCCATGGGTGTTAGAACCCTCTTGTTAGGTTTTGTTTCAGTTTGCTGGTCACATGACCTTTTTTTCCCTATTTAGTCTGGCTCCGCCCTTCTGGCTTTGCTTGACTTCATTGTATTATCTACTGTTAAGCTAGCCGGGTGCTTAGGTGCCTTAATCTGTGAGTTTTGCTTGATGTTAGGATCACAAAGTATTTATTTTTCTGTTTAATTATCCATGCTACAATTTATGTTAGGACTAGGAGGTGTCCACCTTTTCTCCCAGTCCCTAGATCTTGTAGGGATTACTCCCTCGCAACTATAGGTCTTCGTTCACACTAGATGAGGACTTTAGCGGGTCTGGTCGCAGGATCAGGTTCCCCGTTACATCGTAGGGATTCAGCTTAGTTGTATTGTAGGGACAGAATTCCCTTCTTTCCTTACTGGTTGTAGCAGATCATAACAATGGGTACTGGTCCACGCATCGGTGGTCAGGTGGACCTTGCTACTGAGGGCTTTTAGTAGCGCATGTTTAATTTTTCCCTCAACATGCTTTTGCAGACCAGGGACGGCTTGCCTGCTGAAATGAAATCGGCTTGGCACATTGTATTGTGGGATTGACAATGATATTCAGTTACGGAAACTGTCTGTCTCCACCAGCCTGAATCACAGCATTTCAAGGGACAGGAGTTTTGCAATGCCAGCATTCAGAGCCTGTGCTCGTGCATGGTTTGCGGAGTATGGCCGTCTTTTATCCCATGCCTGTGCTACCGCTGGCTGTTTTGTGGCCTGGGAGTGTGAGGATGACAGGGAACTTGCTGCTGTGTGTGGAATAACAGTTTGTCTCTGGACAACAGTGGCCGAGGTTCTTCCATGGCGATCCTGTGAGGAAGCATAACCAGCTGTGTGTGAGCTCGATGAAGAGGCTTCAACACAACCTGAAGATGTAGGTGCTGCTGTAGGTTGGCCTACATCTCCAGTGTGTCTTTGTAACTCAACTACGTGCTTTGTCCGCACATGTTTCCACATATTTGTGGTATTGAGGTGACTGACACTTTTAGCTATTTTTAATTTTTGATTACACAGCTTGCATTTCACATAGCAAATATCATGTGCAAGTGTGTGAAAAAGGACCACGCAGTGCAAGTCCTGGGAGCGCACGTTTTGACTTTTGGAACACAACTGCTCCGAACAGGTGCCAAACTGGAGGCTACAGGCAACCGAGTCTGCAGCCTAACTCTCCCTCCTGTTTGTACCGTTGGGGCAATGTCTTCCTCTATCTTCCTTCTATCACTAACCATTTCTCTAGGCCTCTCCCAGCTTTCAACCAAAGTACTGGTTCTCACCCACAAAGCTCTCCACAGTGCAGCACCCCTCCTACATCTCCTCCCTCATTTCTATCTATCGGCCTAACCGACTGCTGCGCTCTGCAAACGACTTTCGACTAACCTCTGCACTAATACGTACCTCCCACTCCCGACTCCAAGACTTCTCCTGCTCTACGCCAATCCTCTGGAATGCTGTACCCCAAGAAATTAGGACTATCCACAATTTGCATGGTTTCAGGCGCTCCCTCAAAACACATTTGTTCAGAGCGGCCTATCACATTCACTAATCAAAGTCATTCTATGTATTCTGTGTAAGTGTGTGTGTGTCTCTAGCCCATTCACTATCTCCATCCCTCAGTCCCTTAAGATGGCTGGAACATCATTGTAAATGCACCATTGTATATAAACACCTATACTTTGTATCTCCCCCATCTCATTGTACATTGTAAGCTGTCACGAGCAGGGGCGACTTATTTAGCTTAAATTATTGTATTGTTAACGTTGTTACTTATGACTTGTGTTCTGAAACTGCTAAACTGTAAAGCGCTGCGGAATATGATGGCGCTATATAAATAAATATTATTATTATTCCTCTGAGCTGCTCCCACCACCTTCCTGTTCTTCATGCCATGTTGGGTATTGGACCTCATCATCTCCACTACCCTCTTCCAACACCTGCTGTTGGGTGGTCTGGCCAGCACCATGCTCAACAGAAACTGGCACCTGGGTCTCATCATCATCATCAGATGCGTTCTGCGGTGTGCTGACCATCGGCACTGTCTCACCCGCCTCTTCAGATTCAGAGAGACACAGCTGTTGCGCATCACTGCATACTCCCTCTTCTTCACATTACAGAATGCTGCTTGGCTGGGCCCCTGTTTGCAAGCCAATAGATTCTGAGAACAGAAGCAGACACTCAGCTGGCTCCTGTACAGAACTCTCTGACTGCCTGGGCAATTTGCCAGGCGGTGAAGAGACAGATGGTTGCCCAACAGTGCTGTGGTCCTGAGAGGAGGTGGAAGCAATTGAAGTCGATGCATTGGCTGAGATCCAAACAACAACGGCTTTAATTTGTTCTTCCCGCAGCAGGGGGGTACTCCGAGCTCCTACAAAAGTGCGCATAAAGGAACGCTCACGGCCCGGGGAAAACTGGTGGATGCTGTGTCACTGGGGGCCGCAGCAGCCACAGAATCCCCACGTCCTCTCCCTGAAGAAACTCCACGACCACGTGCCTTACTCCCTGCCTTCTTCATCTTGGTAGATTGATAAAGAAAGTCTGAAAAGTTATAAGGCCTAAGTGTGGTTATTCCGCAGAGACTGCAGTGAACACTGCACACAACTGTTCAGTAGGTGTGAAAGGCCCCTTTGTGTACTTCTATAGTGTTTGCAACCAATGTATTGTATACGGATGGAAGCGCGTCACACTAATAGATTTTATTTATTTGTAATAGAGTGGAGCAGCAACAATTAGAGAAAAATTTCAAGGATGTGCCAGTGACACACGCTCAGCAGACTACAACCAGCAGTGGTTGAAGAACTAACTGGAGCGTGATCTGCACTCCAAAAAGGAAAACCTCAGACTACAGTGAACACTGCACACAACTGTTCACTACCCAACGCGTCTCAGCAGGAAGGCAGTCTGTGCGTCAAAACAAAGGCGCAAGCATACATCCACGTACCCTGTTTATAAAGCTATATAAAAAAAATTATGTAGTAGTGACGCACACTTTATTGAGGTACAGTATTACATCGCCATTCACCATCTGTGGCTATGCAGTCTCATCTATATATACCTTATCTATCCGTTGTCATGCTTGCAAGTCGACAGTCAGGCATAAATAGCAATTTTCACTATGCACTATGCACTTTTTAAAGGTTATGTTTGTTAATAAACATGATTATTGCCACATATTATGAGTATTACATGATGGAAATTGTATAATTTTGTATAAACTGTTTAGTGACATTATTCAGCAAATGTAACATTTTAGTAATGTCACAGATAACTTGTAATGCTGATGATGTTTTGAAGTCAGACATTCATTGTCTATACAATAAAAATGGTGTACATACTGTTACTTATCCATCATTAATGGATTCAGATATGTACTTGTATGCTTTTATGTACAACCGTATAGCAGATTCCTTAACTAATTTATTTTGTGGTTTGCATTGCTGTTCAACATGTTAATGTATGTGTTTATGTTTGTCAATTCTTTATTTATCTAGATATTAGTTTAAATGAAATCATCATCTTATGGTAGTAAAGGTTATCTTTCTCTTGTTTGAAGTATAGACATTTAAAATTGACAGGTAACAAGGAAATTACTTTATCTAGTATTTAAACATCCTCCTTGACCCTGGGCTCCAACACCGCCAGTTGTTGCTCGGAAGTGCTGTTAGCACAGTCAACACTTGCTCCTGTGTTACTGGGGTTCAGTAACGTCAGCTGGTCCTCGGTTGTGCCATTGGCTCTTTTCCTTCTGCTGCCCCTCCGGGTTCCAGTACCGTCAGCTGGTTCTCCGCAGTGCCTTTGGCCTAGGTGCCTCCATCTTGGTATCCGAGTTCCAGCAACGTCTGCTGGTCCTTGGTAGTGCTTTGGAGCACAGGTACCTCCTGCTTAGTAACCGTGTCCCAGTAACGTCAGCTGGTCCTCGGTTGTGCCATTGGCTCTTTTCCTTCTGCTGCCCCTCCGGGTTCCAGTACCGTCAGCTGGTTCTCCGCAGTGCCTTTGGCCTAGGTGCCTCCATCTTGGTATCCGAGTTCCAGCAACGTCTGCTGGTCCTTGGTAGTGCTTTGGAGCACAGGTACCTCCTGCTTAGTAACCGTGTCCCAGTAACGTCAGCTGGTCCTCGGTTGTGCCATTGGCTCTTTTCCTTCTGCTGCCCCTCCGGGTTCCAGTACCGTCACCTGGTTCTCCGCAGTGCCTTTGGCCTAGGTGCCTCCATCTTGGTATCCGAGTTCCAGCAACGTCTGCTGGTCCTTGGTAGTGCTTTGGAGCACAGGTACCTCCTGCTTAGTAACCGTGTCCCAGTAACGTCAGCTGGTCCTCGGTTGTGCCATTGGCTCTTTTCCTTCTGCTGCCCCTCCGGGTTCCAGTACCGTCAGCTGGTTCTCCGCAGTGCCTTTGGCCTAGGTGCCTCCATCTCGGTATCCGAGTTCCAGCAACGTCTGCTGGTCCTTGGTAGTGCTTTGGAGCACAGGTACCTCCTGCTTAGTAACCGTGTCCCAGTAACATCAGCTGGTACAAGATTGTGCTACAAATACAAGATACGGAACAAGAGACACAAGAACAATAAGCAGAAGATCTAAAAGCAGAAGAACATGAAGTATAAGACCAAAATGAAGAGCAAAATATATGCTCTAAATTCTAAGCAGAAGAAGACTAAGCAGTGTATGGGGGTGAGTCCGTTCCTCCTCGTGGTGCCCCTGGAAAATGCCTGCTGCTGCAGGCTAAACTGAACACGGACAAATACTGTTGTAATTTAAATCTTTTGTGACAGCAAGAACGGAAGGATGAAAAATTCATACTTTGACAGATTACAAGTACAGGATTCTCTGTCACAAATAAGAATATGATGAAGAAGATGAAGCAGAATATGAATAAGAATAATAGTTTAATAAGAAGAATATGAGTAATGTTAACAAAGATGAATAGCAAGAAGTTTAAGAAGAAGATAAAGAAGGTGAAGATGAAAAATAATTTGATGAAAAAGATGATGCTGCAGAAGATTATGAAGGAGAAAGTGTGTGAAAAGTTAAAAAGGTGAAGATGAAGAGCATGGAAGTTGTGTAATATACATATTTGCCAAAATATAAAAAACGTTAACATTGTCAATTTCTTCGTCAATCCGAACATCTTTAAAAAAAAAATATTTATGCTATTCCATTTGATTGGGTTAAACATCTATGCCTTTAATGTCTCCTCAACCTTCCACAATACATTCTACATTACTCTTTGTTGTTTTCCTTCATGTACAATTAACCAACAAGGCAAGAATGGGTTTTTTTTAATTTCGATATTTTGTTCCCATAGACTTACATGGGACTTCCGGTATCGATATCGGGTATCGCCGATATTTTAGTGATATCGGCGATACCATTCCGATTCCGATACTTTAGGATATCGGAAAGTATCGCTCAACTCTAGAAGACAGCAGAAAAGCAAGCTGAATTCCAACCTAGACCAGGAAGAACAATTGATCACCGGCAAGGACCCTGGGAGGTCATTTCGCTTATATCAGTCCAGTCGGTGCCACCTGACAACCAATCATTAATTGCAGGTGTGGGACTTCTGCTGTTCAACATAGGTTCAATATCCTCAGCAACCACCAGAGGGAGCTTCAGCTCCGAAGTCGTCTCCAACATGTTCACAACAGTAAAGGTGTGGGGTGGCATTTCTTTGGAGGGCCGCACAGCCCTCCATGTGCTCGCCAGAGGTAGCCTGACTGCCATTAGGTAGCAAGATGAGATCCTCAGACCCTTTGTGAGGCTATATACTGGTGTGGATGGCCCTGGGTTCCTCCTAATGCAGGACAATGCCAGACCTCATGTGGTTGGAGTGTGTCAGCAGTTCCTGCAAGATGAAGGCATTGAAGCTATGGACAGGCCTGCCTGTTCCCCAGACCTGAATCCGATTGATCACATCTGGTACATCATGTCTCACTCCATCCACCAACGTCACGTTGCACCACAGACTGTCCCGGAGTAGGCGGATGCTTTAGTCCAGGTCTGGGAGGAGATCCCTCAGCAGACCATCCACCGCCTCATCAGGAGCATGCCCAGGCATTGTAGGGAGGTCATACAGGCAAGTGGAGGCCACACTCACTATTGAGCATCATTTTGACTTGTTTTAAGGACATTACATTCCACTTTAATTTTGTGTTTGACTCCAAATCCAGGCCTCCATTGGTTAATAAATTTAATTTCCATTGATGATTTTTGTGTGATTTTGTTGTCAGCACATTCAACTTTGTACAGAACAAAGTATTCAATGAGAATATTTCATTAATTCAGATCTAGGATGTGATATTTGAGTGTTCCCTTTATTTTTTGAGCAGTGTGTGTATATATATATATATATATATATATATATATATTATATATATATATTCCTGCAGCACTTATGAGCATGATGATGATTGGTCCAGGCCAGGCATTGTCTCTTAGCACAACCTAAGCTGTAGTGCTCACTGGGACTCAGATACTGCTGTGGACCAATCAAAGCGCATCTGGGGTGAAACTAACTACAGCACTGCCAGCCTGTAAGAAGAAGGCCAGGTTAGCAGCTCTGCAGCCCGCACTGTGTGCTGTACTGAGACTGCGATTGGCTGCTGTGCAACGTGCAGAGTCTCAGCTCAGCATGCCGCCCTGTCTGTACATGTCAGAGCGCCAGAGCCGCCTTCTACTTAGTGACAAAAGCGGACGTGGATCCGGGTGGGCCCCTCCATGTGATGGGGCCCGGGGTAACGGCCCCCTCTACCCTCCAGTAGCTACTCTAGTGCTCTGGAGGTAGATTCTCGGGAAGATCTATGTCCGGCCTATAGATCTTAATCGCTCATTTACATATAAGAAACGTGGATTTCTCTGGACAGTCAGCGATATATTGGCTGGTTATCAAAAACAGAGGGGTCCTGACACCGTTTTTTTAAATTATAGACGCCTCTCCATTACTAAGCTGTGGGCTTGATGTCACCGGACATTACAAAGCTGACATCAACTCCACAAATATTACACCAATTGCCACCGCACCAGGGCAAGTGGGAAGAGCTGGGAAAAGAACTAGAATTAGTGTGCATAATAAATTTGCCTGTTTTAGGGCAGCTGCGGGCTGCTATTTTTAAGCTGGGGAGGACTAATATCCATGGCCCCTTTCCAGTCTGAGAATACCAGCCCCCAGCTGTCTGCTTTAGCTTGGCTGGTTGTCAAAAATAAATAAATATGCCGTTTTTAATTTATTTAAATAACTTAAAAAACAGCATGGGGACCTCTCTAGTCTTGATATCCAGCCATGCTAACGCTGACAGCTGAGGGTTGCAGACCCCAGCTGTCAGTTTTGCCTGGCTGGTTATCAAAAATACAGGGCAACCCACACTGTTTTTTTAAATTTTTTATTTAAGAAAAAAAAAAACGGGCAAAGGTAACACTGACATCTTAGTACTGCAATTTGCAGCTGTCAGTGTTGCCTGTGTGTAGCCCAGCTGTGTCTGAAGCCACATGTTACCCTGGAGGATGCACGAAAGGTAAACTGTTGTGAATGTGTTAGAAATGAATTCTGAGCAGAAGCTCCCTCTGGTGGTTACAAACAGTACTGAACTATTCAATGAAGATTGTGAAGATTGGCATCAGGGTTGCCGGTGATCAATTGTTCTTGTCTCAACTTTGGTTCCTGGTTCACTTGGAAGCTTGCTGAGTCTTGCCTGCGTCTTCTGCTAACAGATAAGATATTTTCTGCTTTTATTTTTGTGCTTGCTTTTTGCATTTTTTTCCTGCACTTCTGTGGAGGTCAGCCAGGTCCCCTCCGGGGGCTTGTGCTCCTCTCAGTTTATCTGAGCCACTGTTATTTGTTCATTTGCCTTTTCCAGTTTTTTCAGTGGCTGCTGCTTAGTTTTGTTACACCAGAGAACTAATTTAGGTGGTAGAGGTCGTGTGATCTCTGGTGTTTTTGCAATTAGTAGAGTTGTTAGTTTTTTAGGGTTTTTTGGATTGCCGTAAGTGTCCTTCCTATCCTTTTCTTTCTAGGAAGATTGGGCCCCAACGTTTGCTCATACTATTTTCTGTCTGTGTCTGTATTTCCTCTTGTCTAACCGCCATTACATGTTTGGGGGCTTCCTATGTTCTTTGGGGATCTGCTCCGGGGCAGATAGTTTTCCTCTTTCTATCTTTAGGTGTAGTTAGCTTCTCAGGCTGTGACGAGGCGTCTAGGACCAACGTAGGTATGCTCCACGGCTGCCTTTAGTTGTGGTGGTTAGTCAGGGTACTGCAATCCAGTAGATTCCAACCTCTCTGGTGTATTGCCTTTTTTGCCTGCTCTCCTCAGCTACCAAATCATAAGAGTAAACCTACAAAACCCATAAGCATACAACACACCTGCACTAGTTCCCAGATCCATCAGGGGGAGCTCACCCGCAATATATAAGGCAGTGTGTAGGCATGTGAGGGAAGAGACATTCCAGTCAGATTGTGAGAGACAGTGAGTCTAGTCACCTCAGAAGAATCAGAGGGAGAGACTAGCCAGAAAGAGAAAGCACAGAAAGCCTGAAAACTTCAGCAAACACTCAGTTAAAGAAGTGGAGTCCAGTAGTAGTGAAAGGATTACCACTTAGCCTGGTCAAAATTGAGTTTACTGAGGTACTTTCAGTGAGCGTTCAGTGAGAAGCGTGCCGACGCTTAGAGAGCGGTGAAGAGAAGAAAGCTGACATCCACTGCTAGTTGAGCTTATGATAAAGGAGAGAGTAGGACGAAAGGCAAGTGGAAGAAGAAGAGAGTGACTGAGGTGGAACAGCATTGATAGCTTACCTCCACTCTGCCCCACCGGACACCGGGTCCACGCCTGCTAGCTTCTGCACGACTGGTAGGAAACACCGGAGGACCCTGTGGACTGCAAGCCGCAGGGGCCCAGCAGTGCTGATACGTAACCGGGGTCAGGAAGAACAGGAGTCTGGTCGGCCAACCATTAGAGACTTAGTTCTGTCCAAAAGAAGGCTCCATCACAAGGTCAGCCGGGCGTAGCTGAAAAGACAGAGTTAGACTTTGTTTTATGCAAGTCAGAAACTCACACACATAAAGACATAAGGAGGCCCTACACCTACTCAGTGGATTACTGGATGTGCATCCTCCACCCTGAACAGCTTCCCGGGACGTGCCTGAATCTACCACCAGTAAAGGTACAGAAAGAGACTCTTTGTGTGTGTCTGCCTTATTGATCCTGCACCCCTACACCGCCATATATCCCGAGGGATCAGTCTCGCCTGTGGGGGACTTAACACCTTGCTGCACAGTAACAACCCCTCAGAGGATCTACCCTGCAGCGCTGGTCATCCTGACCAGGAACCACAGGTGGCGTCACGAACATTTCTACAAACCTATAATCCCCTGTAAATACCCCTTTTTAGTGAGTGCCCAGGGCAACGGACCGAGCTGTGCTACCCGTGACATCCCCCAGTGAAGTGAACGGGCTCGGTGCCGAGTACCCCAAGGCCCTGGTACGAGCGACTCACCTGCATTGGTTACCAAAAATAGAAGAGACCCCATGTTTTGTTTTGTTTTTTTTTTCATTGCACAGGGATCGGCTGGTGAATGCTTTCATCAGACTCGCCTGCTATGAGTGAGACCGGGCGCACGATGATGAGTAGTACTCTCATCAGCCCCGATGCCTGTGACCAGCGGTCACCTCTTTACCCCTGGTCAAAGCTGCTGGTTCACAAGCTGTCAGGGAACTGCAGCACTCTAACTGGCAGTAATAAACTTGCTGCCGATCAGAGCCATTGTTTCTCGCATTGTCACACAGATGACAGACTAGGAAACACTGGATGTTCGAGCTGTAACACGGACTTCAGGCAGAAGTCCGTGTTTGGGTTCCGCGCATGGACTCTGTGTTCAGTATGGACCTTGAACTTTACCGTTCGGGTTCGCCCATTCCTAGTGTTAGAATTAGCACCGAGTGGGTTGCGCTTATAATAGTGCCCTTAAAACTAGAGATGAGCTAACCCAAACTGTATAGTGTCTAGTGCTGAACTCCGAACATGAACATCTGTCGGAAGTTCGTTGTACTGTTCGGGATCGGACGCTGAAGAAGCTGAGCGGTGAAACGCGCGTCGGGGTTACAGGACGGGCTACATTTATCCATATCAGGTGAATCGCTTTCAATATAATCTTATGTTGGGCACTTGCATTTATTGAGTATTCCTTCATAGAAATGCGTTTTTCTTCACCTTTTTTCTCTTGAATAGCGTCCATGTGTTACTAATGCGATGATAGCAGTGTCTATTCACTGTGGCTTACCTTAGTCAGCTGCTCATATCAGTGTCTCTTGCACAAGGAAGTTTCTATATTTATTATAATATTGTAATTAGGAATATATTTGCAGTTCCTTTTTTTAACGTATATATAGAGACATACCCACTGGGGACTTACCTTAGTCAGATGCTCTTATGAGTGTCATTTGCACAAGGCACTTTATATGTTTATAAGGGTATTGAGAATATATCTGGAGTTCCTTTTTCCAACATACATGTAGTAGATATACCCACTGGGGATTATTTCATCTAATTAGTTGTGCAATCACAAAAAGTTGCCCAAAAAAAAACTATATTCCCTTATAGGGATCATATACCACAGAAAAATTATCACACAACCATGGAAACTAAACAGTACTAAGGAATGGTACCACACAATAGTATATTAAACAATAAAAATATTTTCTTAATTACAAATCATTAAAATCAATTCCAAAAGGTGCAAGGATAATAAAGAGGGACAATGACTACCATAGGAAAAACCTCACTTACGCCAAGATAAAGAATCACATAAATCATGAATATGTGGTCATATAAATATATCGTATGGGAGACTAACAGACACAATTAACCAATTTTAATCAGAAACCGCCACCAAGGGCATGTATTATACATATTACCAGGTAAATATGCGGCTGAACTTTCGGACGTCCCTCTGCCCCGACGCGCGTTTCGCTCAGCTTCTTCGGGAGTATGTATTTGTATGTAGTTTTTTGGCACAAGACACTTTATATGTAAGGATTATACTCCACATATAATTGTAACTCATTGGACGTATGTTTTCGTAATATCCTTTTGTAGCGCCCGCGTCCCTGCCTGCTGCCAGACAGGGACGTCGCTCTCCTCACCTGCGCTTAGCGTCCTCAGTGCTCCCAGCCCCCTCTGCGCCTATGACGTCCTCCTTCCGCCCTGCTGGTCCCGCGCGCTCCTTCCCTGCTACTGGCCTTAGGGCGCGCGCCCGCACCCTCCCCCGCTCTTAAAGGAGCCGCGCGCATTTTCCAAATCAGTCTCCAGCCAATGCTGGAGGACTCCACCCTATATTAAGGGCTTCCTCCTTAATGTAGGTGCCCGAGCAATGTTGTTTCCTGTGCAGTCTAACTCTGTTTCAGCCTTCAGCTCCTGATTCCAGTTACCTGCCTGTTACCTGTCGGCTTGCCTGTCTGCCATCCGTCTGCAGTTCCATCCAGAGGTTCGGACGTCATCTGCAGAGATCCCCGGCTCTTGCCTGCTCACCTAGGAGCGATCATCTGCCATCCGACTGCAGCTCCATCCGGAAGTTCGGACATCATCTGCAGAGATCCCCGGCTCTTGCCTGCTCACCTGGGAGCGATCATCTGCCATCCGACTGCAGCTCCATCCTGAAGTTCGGACATCATCTGCAGAGATCCCCGGCTCTTGCCTGTGTGTCGACCCGCCACCACAATTGTGGATTACCAGGGCAATGGGGTACTCAGAGCCGAGCCCATGGAAGTCTATGGGGGTTTTGTCACAGGTAGCTGTGGCTCGGTCTGTGGCCCGGGCGGTCTGGCGTATGTTGTTGGGGAATATTTACAGGGGATAACTATATACAGTTCGTGACGCCACCTGTAGTATTCTGGTAATTAGTACCAGCGCTGCTGTAGATCTCTGAGGGGATGGTGAGGCAGCTAGATGTCGGGTCCCCTACAGGTGGGACTCTTCCCTCAGGTCGGTAGTTTGGTAGGAATTGTGCAGGCATGCAGTAATAACTCAGTCTCACACAGTCAAAGTCTTTCCATACCTTTACTTGCAGAATGGTAAAGCAGGTCCCAGGGAGGCTGATGGGGTTGATGGAGGATGAGCTTTGAGGCAAACGGTTAAGCAAGTTAGGGGCCTCCTTTAACTCCAATGAAGCTGAGTACGACCAGCCTGAAGCGTAGTCCTCTCTATGATTCCAGCTTATCTTTAGCTGTTCTGCCCGATCAGTGTTGTGGTTGGAGCCTTTTTGGTGAGAAAGATGATTTCCTATATTGTCGTGCACTGACTCACGGTCCTCACTTCCTCTGACCCCAGTTACGTACTGACTGTATGGGCTTATCCGCCGCGACCTAGGGTCCGGTAGATTTCTGGCTATCTTATCACCTTGCTTGAAACAAAGATGATTCTTCGGTCCCCAGTAACCGGTAGATTCGTGCAGGTATTCTTCACCTATAGCACTTCCTTGCTTTCTTCCACTTTTGCCCTTCGACTTGCTCAGTTCTCAGGAGATATTTCAGCCTGTTTCCAGTGGGGCACAGCTTTGACTAGGCTCGGGTACGTTAAAGTACCTATACTAGACTCCACAATTTTAAGCTGAAGATAGAGCAGAGTCCCTAAGACGTCTTGTCTCTCCTAAGTCTGGACACACTCTCCTACTGACACTCCCTTCCACACCCCTACTGGGCGTGTTTGAAGGTACATGATGACATGAAGAACACTTAACCTTTACCTCTCCACTCATCCTCCTGGTATTGTGTACCAGGGCTACACATTCCCCCATGGTAAACGACAGCACTCCCGGGCTGTGGAATACAAAAGACAGAAAAATTTTGTTTATGCAATAACATTTGGAACAATAACATCTTCCCATCCGGGAGGTAAGACTACTTTGAACGTTACAAACTTGATAGGAAAATACAAGTAGTATCAAATAGCATTTTCAATAAATAGATATACAAGATACTTGTGAAGGACCCGCACCAAACCTTCAACGTGGGTCCTGGGTGGGCTGCAGGACATCCAAATGCAGACCTCACTCAGTGCCACACCACACGGGTTTTTGGTTCAGAGGTGAGTCAAGGTTTCATGTGAAACCATTAAGAAGGCACTTTAGTGCAACTATTTACAGGATACAGTTTTTGGGCTGGCTCAGTCCTCAGCCTCTGAGTCCATTGTAAAACGAAGACATAATAGGGAAAAAACACATTTATATATATAGACTTTTCACAATATATTTACATCAGTTCGTCATAACTATTGCTGATATCTAATGGGTAATTTCCCTTTGGTGATTCTCTCTGACCTACGTGGTGTAGTTTCAGGTAAATCAATTTGCGATCTGTCTGCACTATGAAACGGTAAACCATAGAACTGCCTTAATCTTTCCATGGATCTGGCAAGCGTACTGATGGCTGGGCGGTGTGAGTCAGCTTCACCAGGAGATCCCATAGTATGGGGCGCTGCTTCAGATGATCCATCTTGAGGTTCCACAGGTTGAGGTGTTGCTGGGATGGGTAACTCCTGAGCGGGCTCAACTGGCACCACAGGCACAACTGGAGGTAGAACTTCCTCTTGTGGCTGATAAAACTGCAACACTGGAATTATCACAGCATCTCCCAGTCGGGGCCAATCCGCAGGAAAATCTCCCAGATCTGTGTGTATAACCTCTTCCTTTTTCTCTCTTTGATTGAAGACAGGGTTCTTGTCGCAACGTTTCAAGGGTTCCGGACATAGTTTCAAATGGTCTCTAGACACAGTGGTTATTGTTTTTCCTCCGTCTTTACTGACGACACAAACTTTTCCGTTGTCGTACTTAGAATCTTGTATGACGTAGGGTTCTTGCTCCCACTGGTTATCCAGTTTATGCATTTTCCTCTTTCTTTTTAATACTACCTCTCCAGGCATCAAAGGCTTGGCAGGAGCATTTCGGTTGTAGACATTTTCCTGTTTCTCCCGTGCCTTATTAAGACTTTCCTCTACACAGATTTGTACTCTTCTGTATTGCTCTTGCCGATTGACGTCCCAGTTCTCCACGGCATCATCTGCCTCCGGTTCTACCACTCCAAGTTCTAGATCCATTGGTAGTTTTCCGGGCCTTGCTCTCATAAGATAGGCTGGAGTGCAGTTAGTTGAGCTTACAGGTATATGGTTGTACAAATCAACCAAATCAGGTAGTAAATCCGGCCATCGATTCCTGTCTTCCAACGGTATGGATCTCAACAAGTCAAGGACAATATGGTTCATCTTTTCACAAAGACCGTTGGTTTGAGGGTGATATGGTGTTGTTCTTATTTTCTTGCACCCGTACATATGACAGAATTCCTTGAATAAATCGGCTTCAAAAGCAGGTCCCTGATCGGTTAAGACTTGCTCGGGATACCCATGCGGTCTGCAGAAGCTTGCTTGAAAGGTCTTCGCTGCCGTCACTGCAGTCTGGTCTTTCACTGGAACGACTACCAGAAATCTGGAGTAATGGTCCACCATGGTCAAGGCGTATGAGTATCCAGATCTACTCGGTGACAGTTTGACGTGGTCCAGGGCCACAATCTCCAGGGGACGAGTCGTCCGGATTGGTTGCAGGGGGGCCTTCTGACTTCCGTAGTCCTTTCTTCTGAGACCACAGGGTCCACAGTTCCGACACCACCTCTCGATGGAGCTGCGCATCCCTACCCAGTAGAACCGGCATCTCAACAGGGTCTCCAGCTTCCTCCAGCCAAAGTGTCCTGCTTGATCGTGGTACGCTTCCAACACCATTGGGACGTCTGTCTTTGGGACCACTATTTGCCAGACCATTTCATGGGTTCTGGGGTTGACGTATCTTCTGCACAACTTCTCACGGTACAGGAACAACCTGCTTCTCTCGTTCCACAGGAGCTTGGCGGGCATAGGTGCATCCTTTTCCAAAGAGGAGCCTTCTTGCTTTAACAACTCCTTGATGTGGCTGACCACTGGATCACTGTCCTGAGTCTCTTTCCAGCTGTGATGGGGTAAAGGATTTAATGTGGCACCATTTTGCTTTCTGTGGACTTGATGCTCGTGGACTACCCCATTTCGATGGAACGCGGGTAGCTCAATTTCTTCCAGGTCGTCCGATTCTTCTTCCGTATCAGAGTCATGCGGCATACGGGACAACGCATCAGCATTAGCATTCTTTCGACCTGCCCGGTACTTGATAGTAAACTGGTAATTGGACAACCGAGCCATCCATCGCTGCTCCATGGCGCCCAGCTTGGCGGTTTCCAGGTGCGTTAACGGGTTGTTGTCTGTGTACGCAGTGAACTTATTGGAGGCCAGATAGTGCTTAAATCTTTCAGTAATGGCCCAGACCAGCGCCAGAAACTCTAGCTTGAAACTGCTATAATTTTCCGGATTTCTTTCAGTTGGCCTGAGTTTTCTGCTAGCATATGCGATGACTTTTTCTTGTCCATTCTGCTTCTGACTGAGAACGGCTCCCAACCCTTCATTACTGGCGTCGGTGTACAACAGGAACGGTTGGCTGTAATCAGGATAGGTTAAGATCTCATCACCTGTCAGGATCTCTTTCATCTTTTGGAATGCTTCAGCCTGTTCTTTACCCCAATTAAAGGGAGGGTTTCTGCTCTTTAAAGATTGTCCTACCAGGAGGTCCTGTAAAGGAGCTGCCTTCTTCGTGTAATCTTTCACGAATCTCCTATAGTAACCCGTTAGTCCCAGGAACTGTCGCACTTCCTTAAGGTTCTTCGGCTCCGGCCACTTCTGGATGGCAGTGACTTTCTCTGGGTCCGGCGCTACTCCTTCCGAACTGACGATGTGCCCCAAGTATTGTACCTTCTGCTTGAGTAGATGGCATTTTGAGGGTTTCAACTTCATCCCGTACCTGGACAGGGACTCAAACACTTCTGCCAGGTGCTTCAGATGGTCCTCATATGTCTTGGAATACACGATAACGTCGTCTAGGTATAGCAGCACGGTTTCAAAATTGAGATGTCCCAGACAGTTTTCCATCACTCTCTGAAATGTTCCTGGGGCACTACTGAGCCCAAACGGCATTCTGTCGAACTCACAGAGCCCATTGGGGTGGTGAAAGCCGTTTTCTCACGATCCTCCTCAGCCACAGCCACTTGCCAGTAACCACTAGTCAGATCAAGGGTAGAAAAGTAGTTAGCCGTTTTCAGAGCAGCTAATGATTCCTCTATGCGTGGTAGCGGGTATGCATCCTTGTGTGTTATGCGGTTCACCTGCCTGTAATCCACACACATTCTCATACTACCATCTTTCTTTTTAACCAGAACTAGAGGGGCTGCCCAGGGACTACAACTATCCCTTATCACCCCAGCTTTCTTCATATCATTCAACATTTCTTTAGCCTTCTGATAATGAGCTGGAGGTATGGGCCTATACCGCTCTTTGATGGGAGAATGATTGCCTGTAGGGATATGATGTTGTACTCCCTTAATGATCCCAAAATCAAGTGGATTTTTGCTAAACACTTGGGCGTACTCTTGCACCACCCGTAATACCCCTTGCTTCTGGTGAGCGGGAGTGGTGTCCGTCCCAACATGGAGCTGCTGACACCATTCCGCCACCTGAGTTGCTGGGTCATTGTCCTCCTCTATTTGACAGGAGTCTAAGGACTCAGCCGGGAGAATGGAATTATTGTCGACAGCATGAAGTTTAGCAATGGTTGCATAACGGGGTAAATTTACCTCATCATCTCCCCAATTGAGAAGCCGTACAGGTACTCTTCCATTCACCACTTCTACTACTCCTCTAGCAGTCATAAGTGTAGGTCTATGTTCTGAATGGTGGGGTTCTACTACAGCTTGGTAATTCTGTCCTCTCAGACCTATGGCTGCCCTGCACCAAATGATCATTTCACTCATTGGGGGTATCACAATAGGAACTGAGTCAGTGACCCGTACATTACCAATTTCGCCGTCGGTAAGCTTCGCTTGCTGCTGACACACCAGGGCCCGGATCTCTCTTTGGATGACTCCTCTCTGCCTTGGTCGGGCAATCTCAGCGAGCTGTTGGAGCAAGAACACTACTTCTTCCAAACAATTACCAATAACATTAGTACCCAATATTATATTTAGACCATTCTCCTCATTTACAGTCTTCACTACCAGAAGTCCCTGGTCTTTCAACTCCTCTCTTCCCACCTTTACATCTACACATTTTGTTCCAAGTACTTCTACAGGAAGACCATTAGAAGCATACACGGTAAAGTCAAGGCTCGGGGGTTTAAGATCGTCCATTGACCAGTACTTGGTATATAGGGCATCAGGTATGAGGGTGACTTGAGACCCAGTGTCTAGCAATGCTGGAACAGCAATCCCATCTAAAATAATGGACAGGTAGGGTCGCCGCCCACATACCTGCGGTTCCAGTCTAGGGGGCCTGGCGGGTATTCTCCTGGGTGTTGGCCCTTGGACCCAGGTTCTGCCCGTTTAAAGGACACTGTGGAGACAAATGACCTTTTCGGTTGCAGCGAAAACAGACGATCTCTCGACGAGAAGGGTGTTGATCAGAGGTTGCTCCTGGGGGTGGCGTGGTCCTCCTCCGGGGGGGCGACGTCTTCTTTCTTCTCCGGTGCATCCACGGGACGTCTTCTGGGCAGTCCGCTAGCAAGATTTTTCCTTCCTCTTCTTTCCGCAGTTGCAGGGCACTCATAACAGCAGCCAGATTTTTAGTCAGCTGGCGCACCTCTGAGCGCAGACATTCCAATTCACTAGGAGATGTCACCTGCGCTTTGGCTTCAGCCACTAGCGGGGAACAGGGGGTTACTGCCGGTTCCGGAGTGACTTCACCCTGATGATGTTGAGTGGCCACCTCAGGTTTGCCCAGGGGCCGCAGCCCTTTTATTGCCATGTCCTTTAGGGCATCAAAGGTAGCATCCGGATGATCTAAGGACCACCAATTTACAGTTCTGCGTTCCTCTGGGGATCTCAATCCCTGTATAAACTGTTCTTTCAACATTTTATTCTCATGGAGAGCATTTAAATTGTTAATTTGCTTGAGTGCTTTCAGGGCTCCTTGCAATCGGCAAGCATAGTCCCGGATGCTGTCACCTGGCTGCTGTGAACAGTGATAGAAGGCCATCCGGAGATCCGTTTCTGTGCGGTCTTCAAATATGGCATTTAGTTTAAGAAAAATCGCAGGTACCGACTCCAGATCAACGGTATCCCAAGTCTCCACTTCCCTCTCAGCAGCGCCAGTTAACTGCCCTATTAACACAGCAGCTTTTTGTTTCTCAGGCATGGAGTACATTTCCAATAGACTGCTTAACTTCCGCTTGAAGCCTGATAATGTGCCTGGCTCACCGCTGTACTGGGGAAGCCATTTCGCCCCAGGCATATATGGAAGCGTTAGTGGCATGATCGGGACTACCGGACTAGGTGCTGGGCCTGCGCCTCCATCTGGCGCTACAATACCAGACGGTGCGGGATTAAGCCCTCCGGCCGGGGCCGCACTGTCAGCCTGTTGTTGTGACATCTTAGCGCCCCCTTGGTTAAACGGAGCCTACCGGTTTCAGACGCTGCTACTTCTCAGGCACCGCAGTGAGAATAGGACCTTCGTCGCAGGCGCTCTGATGTCAGAGCGTTCACTTCCTGTCGCAGGACCTTCCGATGAGTCAGAGCCGGGGGCGTGTCCAAGACTTTGCGCGCTCTTTCAGGTACGCCCTCCTTCTTCTCCAACGCTTTAGGCGCGAATCTGGCGGCAAATATGGCGGTATTTGGCGCCAAACAACAGCAACAGTCTTTTTCACTCAAACAGTTACATAGGCACGCAGGGCTCGCAATTCTGCGAGTTTCGTATCCTGTTCGTGACGCCAAAATTGTGTCGACCCGCCACCACAATTGTGGATTACCAGGGCAATGGGGTACTCAGAGCCGAGCCCATGGAAGTCTATGGGGGTTTTGTCACAGGTAGCTGTGGCTCGGTCTGTGGCCCGGGCGGTCTGGCGTATGTTGTTGGGGAATATTTACAGGGGATAACTATATACAGTTCGTGACGCCACCTGTAGTATTCTGGTAATTAGTACCAGCGCTGCTGTAGATCTCTGAGGGGATGGTGAGGCAGCTAGATGTCGGGTCCCCTACAGGTGGGACTCTTCCCTCAGGTCGGTAGTTTGGTAGGAATTGTGCAGGCATGCAGTAATAACTCAGTCTCACACAGTCAAAGTCTTTCCATACCTTTACTTGCAGAATGGTAAAGCAGGTCCCAGGGAGGCTGATGGGGTTGATGGAGGATGAGCTTTGAGGCAAACGGTTTAAGCAAGTTAGGGGCCTCCTTTAACTCCAATGAAGCTGAGTACGACCAGCCTGAAGCGTAGTCCTCTCTATGATTCCAGCTTATCTTTAGCTGTTCTGCCCGATCAGTGTTGTGGTTGGAGCCTTTTTGGTGAGAAAGATGATTTCCTATATTGTCGTGCACTGACTCACGGTCCTCACTTCCTCTGACCCCAGTTACGTACTGACTGTATGGGCTTATCCGCCGCGACCTAGGGTCCGGTAGATTTCTGGCTATCTTATCACCTTGCTTGAAACAAAGATGATTCTTCGGTCCCCAGTAACCGGTAGATTCGTGCAGGTATTCTTCACCTATAGCACTTCCTTGCTTTCTTCCACTTTTGCCCTTCGACTTGCTCAGTTCTCAGGAGATATTTCAGCCTGTTTCCAGTGGGGCACAGCTTTGACTAGGCTCGGGTACGTTAAAGTACCTATACTAGACTCCACAATTTTAAGCTGAAGATAGAGCAGAGTCCCTAAGACGTCTTGTCTCTCCTAAGTCTGGACACACTCTCCTACTGACACTCCCTTCCACACCCCTACTGGGCGTGTTTGAAGGTACATGATGACATGAAGAACACTTAACCTTTACCTCTCCACTCATCCTCCTGGTATTGTGTACCAGGGCTACACACCTGCTCACCTGGGAGCGATCATCTGCCATCCGACTGCAGCCTACCTGGAGGCTCCACCATATCAGGTCGTATATACCTGCCTGTCTAGAGACTGCCTGGTCACTTGTTGTGACAACCTGCCTGTCTAGAGACTGCCTGGTCACTTGCCATGACAACCTGCCTGCCCAGAGTCTGCCTGGTCACTTGCCGTGACAACCTGCCTGCCCAGAGACTGCCTGGTCACTTACCGTGACAACCTGCCTGCCCAGAGACTGCCTGGTCACTTGCCGTGACAACCTGCCTGCCCAGAGTCTGCCTGGTCACTTGCTGTGACAACCTGCCTGTCTAGAGATTTCCTGGTCACTTGCCGTGACAACCTGCCTGCCCAGAGACTGCCTGGTCACCTGCCGTGACAACCTGCCTGCCCAGAGACTGCCTGGTCACTTGCCGTGACAACCTGCCTGTCCCAGAGACTGCCTTGGTCACTTGCCGTGACAACCTGCCTGTCCAGAGACTGCCTCGGTTACTTACCGTTACAACCTGCCTGCCCAGAGACTTCCTTGGTCACTTGCTGTGACAAACCTGCCTGTCCAGAAACTACCTATATCCTCTGCCGTGAATCCCTGCCCTTTTCCCAGGTGCCACCCGCTCTCTTACAAGTAAAATCTCTTGTATAATAAAGCTATGTGGTTCCACCAACCTGACCTGTCTCGTCAGTAGTTCCACCCACCAGACCCGTTACACCTTTGACTTGTGGATTTATAAAATAATATTTATGTGGATGCCCTTATGTCCTTAATTTTGATGTATTTTGCTTATTTTATATTCATTTTATTTTTATTTTTTGGATTTAATAAAGTATATTGGTTTTATGGATTGCTTCTAATTTTCCTTTTTTCTTATCATAAATTAAAGAATTGTGTAGTGATTTCAAGTTGAAGTGCCATAGTGTATTTTTCTAATTTTGGACACTATATTTATGGTTAAAGAACATTAAGATACAAGTACAAGATCTTCTACCTGTCTAAGTCCCAGAACACGCATGCAGACGCCTTGTCCCAGGTCACTCAAGCCGACCTAAAGAGAGACATAGATGGAGAGCTGGAAGGCGTTGAGATTCCGGACTTCAAGCAGTTTGCTGCAGCTGTAATAACCGCTCAGGAGTCTAGAGAAGAATCCAGACCCACTCAGATTTTGCGCCATTCACGAGATGAGTGGATACATCTGAAACAGTCTGATTCAGAGCTGGCGAAACTGAGGAAATGGGTCGCTCTGGGGCAAAGGCCAGATCAGGAGGTTGGGACTGCTTTACCCCAAAGTACCCTGCAGATTTTAGACCAAGTGGGAAAGGTTCTTCAAGAGAGATGGCCTACTGTGCTGAAGAAATCAGCTTCCTCAAGAGTTCGATGTTACCTGGCAGGTGGCAGCTGCAGAGGCATTGATGGTGCAGCGGATTAAAGAAGCTCATGGGAGAGGTATTCACTTTGGTGTGGAGGAGACCTCTCGATGGTTGCAACAGCTGGTATATTGGTCCCAACAATAACAGAAGAGCTGAAGAAAAAATCCAGAGCAACGGGCTCCTATTCAGACTATCCAAACTATCACAAAACGGCTATGAATATTATTTGTTGATGACTGACCATTTCACCAAGTTTGTGGTGGTGCCCTTACTCAGGATCAGACAGCCGAAGATGCATCCAGAGCCATCTGTCGGGACTTCATTCGCATATATGGGTGCCCCAAGCGAATTCACTCCAACCAAGGGGCCTGCTTGCAAGGGCCCATAATGGACTAACTGTATTGTATCTACGGAAGTGATAAGCCTCGAACTACACCGTACCACCCACAAGGGAACTGAGCTTGTGAACGCTTTAACCAGATCCTTTTACAAATATTGCAGACCTTGGTAGAGGACAAGAAGATGAAGTGGCCCAAATTTGTGTCTGAGCTAGTGTGAGTCTACAACAACTGAGTCCATGCGACTACCGATTACACTCCCTACATGCTGCAGTTTGGGCGAAGTGGACGACAGATTACTGAACTAGAGCTGGAGTAGGAGAACCTCGGTCAGGTCAGTAGTCCAAGTACCTGGATCTGGGGACACTGACACTGACTCCATACAGTAAGGAAGTTGGTCGAACAGAAGTTTCGGGAAGTGGAGCACTCAGATCGACCCCCAACATCAGGTGGTTAGCTCCAGCCATTGGAATTTGTGCTGGTGAGGGCCAAGTGACCCAGAAACAAGCTGAATCACCGCTGGGAAGCAGTACTCTACCGGGTAGTGAGAAAGATTCACCGGAAAACTCAGTCTATGAGGTCAGGCCAGATGATAATGACTGAGCATTACCCTCGGTGTTGCACTGAAATATGCTGCGGACCTGTTTGTCCGAAGTGGAGGAGAGTACAGTGACTAGGTCCCCAACTGGGGTGGCTGAAGTTCACCAAAGAAGAGTCCCAGAGGAGGGCGAAGCATGGGTCACAGTGCTGTTGAGTTCACCGGAGAAACCAATGGCACTATCAAATGGGACAGAAAATGACTCATCAGTTGATTTCCAAGCTCTGGTGACTCCTAGTACTCCAGAAGATCCTTTACAGGAAGTTTATCACAGCACTGAGAGAGCCAACGCCAGAGTTCTCCCTACTCTGTATGCTTAAGATGAATTTATCTGGTCACAAATACAGCAGAAAACCGGGGAGTGCGCTCAAATGTTGGCCCCGTGGGGAAACTTCGAACACACAAAGATTCCACTTGCCCGAGGACAGGCAAGCTAAACGGGAGAAGGAATGTAAGAGGAAGCAGTCATACCACTGAAGAGACCTCGCGGAATGTGAGCATAGTAAGGAAAGACCACCATGTGCTAACCAGATGCAATCAGATGGAACCAATTTGTACCGAAAGAATTACAAGGAGAGCAGCTTCATGTGTTGGACCTGGTCAGGTAACTCACAGGATGGAGCCCCGGGATATAAAATCTGCTTGCCAAACCACAGACAGATTTGGCTCCAAGCAAAAGAGAGGAGCAGACGCGGACCAGGGATGGCGGTGAAGCCTGTGTGTCAGGCCTCAGCGGGAAGACTTCGCCACCAGAGTGTCGGTCACCACCTGTCAAGGTTCAGACTATGTTCTGGAAGACCTAGAGTTCCAGCTGTGCCAGTCAAGACTAGGACCAGCACCTTTTACGCCAATCAAGGCCAGCCCTCTCCGCTCCAGGCCCAGCAGATATACGCAGACGGTCAAGCAGCGAAAATCTGCTAGGAGACTACAACTAAAGGAGCACGCCTGCGACCGCAGAGGGACAGCGCGAGTGAGCAGGGCCGTCACTTCCAGTTGTGACATATGGTACCGAGGTTGGCCGGGGTCAGGACAACAGGTTGGGAGGTGGACAGTTGTACTTAGTCAGAAAGACTTGCGGCCTAGCTGGAAACCCAGTGACCCCACTAGGGCCAGAGTTCCAGACAGAGAATCTACATGATAACTCTCCTGACCGGGGGTACCACTTTTGTGAAGAAATTTTTAGTATTATATAGTGAAGAACTTTCGTTGCTAATGCACTCATATTAGTATTTGGTTTATTGTTTGATTTACCTTATTATCACCAAATGTTTAAAATTACTGTAAATTACTATTTTATTTAACCAGAATTATATTGTTCACTTACTGTTCTTATACAGTGCAGACAGGCAAGGAGTGAACGCTAAAAGCACACACAGATGGCCCGCGCTTTCTGCAGCAGCTCTGACATATCTGAGTAATTTTTCAGGAAGCTTTGCACCACCAAATTCAGCACGTGTCAGGCAAGGGACGTGCGTCAAACCGGCTAGGCCCAGCAGTGCTGTCACTAAGAATTTCAGGGCCCCATACTGCCAAAATATTTTTTGAGGACAACCAAACCAAGTCACCCACTTTAAACCAAGGACCATCAGTCCTATGCTGGTTGGCAAACCGCTGGGCCTTCTCTTGAGTGGGGGACAACTTATCCACTACTTGTCCCAAATCTGCTGAATACGCTGCACAATAGAGTCAACCACGGGACAGACATATGCCTCCGTCTGTCCTGAAGAAAATCGAGGGTGA
>JARQOD010005191.1:27163-49568 GCA_033576555.1 Oophaga sylvatica | reverse complement strand
CCCCGGCACCACCCAGTAACGGCATCATCGAGCGAGCACCGCCGCACCAACCACACAACCATCGCCCTACAGCATCAGATCAGAACCACTGGAAGAATTGCCCGACTTCTGCAGCCACCACACTAAGTGTAAGTACCGTACATTCCGACAATAAGACGCATCCCCGTTTTCCCCAAAAAATTTTTGGGAAAAAAGTGCGTCTTATAGTCCGAAAAATACGGTATATTAAATATTGTTGGAAGAAAATTTGAATATTGTGGGGATAACATGACTGGATGACAAAGACGACTGGACTGTTTCTTTACATGGCTATGTTAAGGAATGACCATACAAGTAAGCGAAGGGGACAGGTTCACTAAAACTCATCCAGAATGAAAATTTATGTGAGGCCAATGGAAATGTAGAAGTCACTATCAGTAGAGAAAAAGGGGATGGAGAATGATGGAATACTCATAGGGTGTTAATATTAGTCTTCATCTATAATGAATCACAGTATAGATGAATATAGAATGTACATATGAATCAAGATTAGCTCACAAAGACAAAAATGCGCCATATAAAAAATTACTTTTATTATTGTTATTTAAAAGTTTAAAAAGAGACAGTTGTATCTATATAAAACTAACTACTACCTACATACATTCACCAGATAATGAGGATCTTTTGGAGCTATTAATTTAATCTAAACAGTATACCCTATCGTATCCCTAATAGATCGTGCCGTGACATGGAGGTTGGCACCCTAGATTGAGCGTGTAGCCTTCATCTCAACATTGGCTGGCCCTAATGTCCTTTAACAGGCCCTACCCACTTTAGACTTCCTTGGACCAATCCACTTATTAATAATTCCAAATCATTTCCGAAAATACAGTAAGGATCTATAATGCCTCACACAGCTAAATCATGCACTGTTAAGTAAGTGCCATAAAGCAAAAATATCTCTGTGTTAAAGAGAATGATGCACCATATTGGATAGTTATGTACACCAGGGTTCTCAGACAGATATCTAGATATCTAGAAGATCTATACAAATAATATTGGCCAATAAAACAAAACGAGGGATAATCTGTACACTATTTCCCATTTTACAGTCCATAGTGTCAGACTGATTATAATTAGTGATGAACAAGCATGCTCGACTCGTTAATGCTCGTTACTTGCTCAAGCATCAGGGTGCTCGAGAAGTTTGTTACTCAGCAAGAATTTTTGAATGCTCGCTCGCAAGCTCGAGTCTCCGCACTGCATGATGAGCGCTTGTTAGACAGCCAATAAACATGCGAGGATTGCCTGCCAGTCACTGTAATGCCATAGCCATCTTGGTTGTGGCATTGCTTTGATTGGTTGGTCGCATAGCATCATCGGGTCTATATACGACCCAGGATGCCATGCTCGGCACAGTGTACCAATGGAAAAAAGCAGAGCAGGGAGTGTTGCTGCTTTACTAGGGACAGAGATTAGCTGCATATAGGCAGGGATTAGACATCATTATTATTTATTTCAACTACAACACCAGCCCTTATAAGGGCTAATTATAATCAATATTAATACTGGTAGAACTTGGGGAGAGATTGTGCTGAAGGGATAGTGTATGACAGGATAGGGTTAATTAAATTTCTTTTCTGCTGCAACTCATGCCAAAAGCCATTCTCAGGGCTAATAATATTTTTTTTGTTATTAATCCTGCAAATTGTTCTGAGTGGGGAAATATTATATGCTATTTATACTCAGGGAGTTGTGCATCAAAACAATACAGCTAAACTTGGTTAGTTGCAATAGCATTGCTCTATTGGTACTGCAGTGTAACAAGTTCATCTGATGTGGGCAAATTATCCTGTGATACTAATCCTGCAAAGTTTTTTCAGCAGGAAAATATTATACTCTATTTATACTGCACCTGTTGTACATCATAAGCACATCGCCTTCTAATAAAATGTAGCAATACCAGAAGGCCCTAGTTTAAGAATTATTAAAAAATTTCCCATCTGACAATGCTGGCAGCAGAGGTCACAGTTCCTTCGACAACCAAGAAGTAGAGACGAGGGAGACACACACAAGATGCAGCAGAGGCAGGGGAAAACTATCAAAGGTCTGGGACAGTTTTTTAAACCCTCCCATTCCCCAGGTCCTGATGCACAGGACACTCTTATCATACCAGCATCTTCCGTAATTCCTCTGTACCTTACAACTATTGGGTATCCAAGCTAGACGCGTGGTATGAACTGTCACTCTATGTCTTGAAGGTCCTGGACTGCCCTCCTGCTAGCTTTCTGTCAGAGCAGATTTTTAGTGCCGCCGGGGTATTATAACCGAATCTTATCAAAGTTAACAAGTGCTGGATTGGCCCAGACTTCTCAACAGCACCGGATAACAGCAGCAGAACATAAATTTAACCCCTTTATTCCATCCGATGTACTATTTTGTCCATGTGACCCTGGACCTAATTCCCATGGACGGAATAGTACGTCATGGGCGATCAGCTGCGCTCCCGGGGGAGCGCAGCTGATCACGGCCGGATGTCAGCTGTTTATCACAGCTGACACCCAGCACTATGTGTCAGGAGCGGTCACGGACTGCTCCTGGCACAATAACTCTGGCACACCGCGATCAAACATGATCGCAGTGTACCGGGGGCACAGGGGAGGATCGAGCAGGGAGGAGGCTCCCTGCGCGCTCCCCTGAGACCCTCAGAGCAGCGCGATGTGTCGCGCTGTTCCGAGGTTCCGTCCTCCCTCCAGGTCCCCGGATCCAAGATGGCACCGGGGTCCTGCAGGGAGGCGGCTTCCTCAGCGCCTGTTGAGAGCAGGCGCTGAGGAAGCCTGCAGCACTGCCAGAGCGATCGCTGGTGTGACAGAGTGCTGTGCACACTGTCACACCAGCGATCTGATAAAATACTGTGATGTCCCACCCTGGGACAAAGTAAAAAAGTAAAAAAAATAAAAATAAAAAGTGGTAAAAAAAATCATAAAAAAAAAAAATATTCCCCAATAAATTCATTTCTTCCTGTAAATAAAAAAAACAAAACAATAAAAGTACACATATTTGGTATTGCCGCGTCCGTAACGCCCCCCCCTATAAAACTAGTTAACCCCTTTAGTGAACCCCTTAAAAAAAAAAAAAAACTAAGCAAAAAATCAATGCTTTATCATCACACCGCCGAACAAAAAGTGGAATAACACGCGATCAAAAAGACCGATATAAATAAACATGGTACCGCTGAAAACGACATCTTGTCCTGCAAAAAACGAGCCACCACACAGCATCATCAGCGAAAAAATAAAAAAGTTATAGCTCGCAGAATAAAGCGATGAAAAAATAATAATTTTTGATATAAAATTATTTTTATTCTATAAAAGGGCCAAAACATAAAAAAATTATATAAATGATGTATCGCCATAATCGTACTGACCCGAAAAATAAAACTGCTTTATCAATTTTACCACACGCGGAACGGTATAAACGCCTCCCCCAAAAGAAATTCATGAATTGCTGATTTTTGTTCATTCTAACCTCCCAAAAATCGAAATAAAAAGCGATCAAAAAATGTCACGTGCTAAATGGTACCAATAAAAGCGTCACCTCGTCCCGCAAAAAATAAGACCTCACATGACTCTGTGGGCCAAAATATGCAAAAATTATAGCTCTCAAAATGTGGTGATGCAAAAAACTACTTTTTGCAATAAAAAGCATCTTATAGCGTGACAGCTGCCAATCATAAAAACCCACTATAAATAGTAAATCAAACCCCCCTTTATCGCCCCCTTAGTTTGGGAAAAATAATAAAATTTAAAAAATGTATTTATTTCCATTTTCCCGTTAGGGTTAGGTTGCGGCTAAAGTTAGGATTAGGGTTGGCGCTAACGTTAGGATTAGGGTTGGGATTAGGGTTAGGGTGTGTTAGGGTTAGGTTTGTGGTTAAGGTTGGGACTAGGGTTAGGGTGTGTTGGGTTAGGGTTGGAGTTAGAATTGGTGGGTTTCTGCTGTTTAGGCACATCAGGGCTCTCCAAATGTGCCATGGCGTCTGATCTCAATTCCAGCCAATTCTGCGTTGAAAAAGTCAAACGGTGCTCCTTCACTTCTGAGCTCTGCCATGCACCCAAACAGTAGTTTACCCCCGCATATGGGGTATCAGCGTACTCTGGACCACAAGAGTTATTGTGCAATTTGTCCTATTTCTTCTGTTACCCTTGGGAAAATAAAAAACTGGGGGCGACAAAATCATTTTTGTAAAAAAAAAAATGATTTTTTTGTTTTTACGGCTTTATGTTATAAAACTTCTGTGAAGCACTTGGGGCTTCATAGCGATCACCACACTTCTAGATAAGTTCCTTATGGAGTCTATTTTCCAAAATGGGGTCACTTGTGGGGGGTTTCCACTGTTTAGGCGCATCAGGGGCTCTCCAAATGCGACATGACGCCCCCAGACCATTCAATCAAAGTCTGCAATCCAAAACGTCACTACTTCCCTTCCGAGCCCAGACCTGCACCCATACAGTCGTTTTCTCACACATGTTGGGTATCAGCATACTCAGGACAAATTGGACAACAACTTTTGGGTCCAATTTCTCCTGTTACCCTTGTGAAAATAAAATATTGCGGGCGAAAAAATCATTTTTGTAAAAAAAAAAGGATTTTTTATTTTTACGGCTGTACGTTATAAACTTCTGTGAAGCACTTCGGGGTTCAAAGTGCTCACCACACATCTAGATAACTTCCTTGAGGGGTCTAATTTCCAAAATGGTGTCATTAGTGGGGGTTTAGTGGGGGTTTCCACTGTTTAGGCAGATCAGGAGCTCTACAAACACGACATGGCATCCAGCCAATTCTGCGTTGAAAAAGTCAAACGGCGCTCCTTCCCTTCCAAACTCTGCCATGCACCCAAACAGTGGTTTACCCCCACATATGGAGTATCAGCGTACTCAGGACAAATTGCACAATAACTTTTGGAGTCTTGTTACCCTTGGGAAAATAAAAATTGGGGTGAAAAGATCAATTTTGTGGAAAAAATATGATTTTTTAATTTTACGTTATAAACTTGTGTGAAGCACTTGGGGGTTCAAATTGCTCACTAAAGATCTAGATAAGTTCCTTAGGGGTCTAGTTTCCCAAATGGGGTCACTTGTGGGGGGTTTCTACTGTTTAGGCACATCAGGGGCTCTCCAAATGCAACATGGCGTCCAATCTCAATTCCAGCCAATTTTGGTTGGAAAAAGTCAAATGGTGCTCCTTCCATTCCGAGCTCTGCCATGCGCCCAAACAGTGGTTCCCCCCCACATATGGGGTATCAGCGTACTCAGGACAAATTGGACAACAAATTTTGAGGTCCAATTTCTCCTGTTACCTATGGGAAAATAAAAAATTAGTGACTAAGAGATAATTTTTGTGGGAAAAAATAGGATTTTTTATTTTCATGCCCGGGCATTATAAACTTGTGTGAAGCACTTGGGGGTTCAAAGTGCTCACCAAAGATCTAGATAAGTTCCTTAGGGGGTCTAGCTTCCAAAATGGGGTCACTTGTGGGGGGTTTCCACTGTTTAGGCTCATCTGGGGCACTACAAACGGAACATGACCCCCATCAATGTTTGCTTTCCAAAACGTTACTGCTTCCTTTCCAAGCCCTGCCGTGCGCCCAAACAGTTCCCCCCCCACATATGGGGTATCAGCGTACTCAGGACAAATTGGACAACAACTTTTGGGGTCCAATTTCCTTGTGAAAAATCAAAAATTGGGGACTAAAAAATCATTTTTTGGGAAAAAATAGGATTTTTTATTTTCACACCCAGGCATTATAAACTTTTGTGAAACACTTGGGGTTCAAAGTGCTCACAACAGATCTAGATAAGTTCCTTAGGGGGTCTAGTTTCCAAAATGGTGTCACTTGTGGGGGTTTCCACTGTTTAGGCGCATCAGGGGCTCTCCAAACACGACATGGCATCCAATCTCAACTCCAGCCAATTTTAGTTTGAAAAAGTCAAACGGCGCTCCTTCCCTTACGAGCTCTGCCGTGTGCCCAAACAGTGGTTTTCCCCCACATATAGGGTATTGGCGAACTCAGGAGAAATTGTACAACAACTTTATCTGCCCATTTTCTCCTTTTACCCTTGTGAAAATAAAAAAAAGTTTATAAAAGATCATTTTTGTGGCTAAAAAGTTAAATAATAATTTTTTCCTTCCACGTTGCTTCAGCTCCTGTGAAGCACCTGAAGGGTTATTAAACTTCTTGAATGTGGTTTTGAGTACCTTGAGGGGTGCAGTTTTTAGAATGGTGTCACTTTTGGGTATTTTCTGCTATATAGACCCGTCAAAGTGACTTCAAATGTGAGGTGGTCCCTAAAAAAATGGCTTTGTAAATTTTGTTGTAAAAATGAGAAATCACTGGTCAAATTTTAACCTTTATAATTTCCTAACAAAAAAAAAATTTTGGTTCCAAAATTGTGCTGATGTAAAGTAGACATGTGGGAAATGTTATTTCTTAACTATTTTGTGTGACATATTTCTCTATTTTAAGGGAAAAAAAATTCAAAGTTTGAAAATTGCAAAATTTTCAAAATTTTCGCCATATTTGCGTTTTTTTTTCAAAAATAAACGCAAGGTATATCGAAGAAATTTTACCACTAACGTGAAGTACAATATGTCACGAGAAAACAATCTCAGAATCGCGAAGATCCGTTGAAGCGTTCCAGAGTTATAACCTCATAAAAAGACAGTGGTCAGAATTGTAAAAATTGGCCCGGTCATTAACGTGCAAACCACCCTTGGGGGTGAAGGGTTAAATCCAATGTTTTGGATTTTTTTTTTGGCTGGTCTTTTCCCATGCACCCCTTCCCACACAAACATGGGTATACATTTCATGATTTCATCTTTTTTGTTGTCCGCCTTCTTTTCTTACTCCTCCTCCACCACCACCACCATCATATAAACAGAATGATAATGCTACCATTGCTATAAATTTTTAAGGCCTACTTCTAACATTCTTTTATACCTATGTATATCCCCCAGGGCTAAATGATTTTTAGCTCATGCACTTAGTGCATGAGTATGTGCATTACCAGTATAGGATACCCATTACTTAACAATAGGAAAAAATGTTTTCTTAGGCCATGCACTACATCTCTTCAAAGGGGTATTGGAGTGACTCCTTCTAATTTTTGGCATCCCTTGAACTTAGTGCATATGCTTTACCTGTCTAGCAGACCCACTCCATAGTAATGAGAAAAAGTGCTTTTTGAGGCACCACTTTCTAGTTGAGGGAACATTTTTGAAATCAAAAGATGGGTCCTGATAGTGTCACGGGTGTGCCAGATGCAACAGACAGTCACTCTGCATCTGGCTGCAGAAGTGAATGCAACCAGAAAATCAGAGCATCTAGCCCAGCAAGTAATACAGAATAAGGCAGAATTTCTATAAAATAAATAATTTTTATTGAAAAAAGAGAATAACACATAAAAAGTTTGCAAAAACATGTAACACTAGTGAAGTACAGTGGTGAATAGAACAAACATAAAAAACCTGGAAAACATTGAATGGTGCACAATCAATGCTCACCCTAATGTAGCCCAGAAAAAGAAAATGTAAGCAAAGCCACTTATGACTAATGCCACAATGAAGTAAATGAATGGGTAACACCATATGAATGACTCTAGGAGGATGGTATCATGGCAATATGGGGGAAAGAAGGTGAAGTACCACAATGAACAGTTCAACCTCCCTACATAATGCCATGTCAAATGATATGTATAAAGCACTGCCGTGCACTAGAGAATCATACACATAGGGGAGAGATTGAAAAAAGATCAGTCCAGAGAAAAATGTTCCCTAACTGAAGCCATAGTAAATACCAAATCTGGTGCAGTCATGCTTACCCATGTGGGACAATGTGCCAGGAACGTGCCCCAACGCACGTTTCGCTAACTTGAGCTTCCTCGGGGGGCAGTCAAATCTGGCTGCAGAAGGTCTATGCGTTTTGCATTACAGACGCCTTCTTAATCCTTCTGATTTTTGGGCCTAGTGGCAACCTCCCTCCGGCTTTAATTGACATAGTCTGCTTCAGGGAGCCACTGGT
Source organism: Oophaga sylvatica (assembly GCA_033576555.1). Classification (NCBI taxonomy): domain Eukaryota; kingdom Metazoa; phylum Chordata; class Amphibia; order Anura; family Dendrobatidae; genus Oophaga; species Oophaga sylvatica. The sequence goes on along the minus strand of JARQOD010005191.1, from coordinate 41,509 downwards.
GATAGTCACATTTTTCTTGTCAAAGCTTGGAGCTATAGCAGTTAGCTTACTTTCTCTCTTGTGCTCTTGGAGGATGTTTGGTGTTACTTTCCTGGAATCTGCTCAAGCTTAGTTTCTCCCCCCTTGTTTGTCTCTATTTTTGTCTTTAGTGTACAGTAAGGACTTTCCCTGTTCAGGGCCTAGCTCTAGGTATATACAGGGCTTAGGTTTCTAGCTCGGTGATTGGTGTGGTACCAATATAGGGACGGTAGGGTAGGCAGGGTACTATTAGACCTGCCTAGGGTCACGACTCCCCCTTTCCCTAGCATTTGGTCTTCCTTTCCCTTCCTATTGCACTTAGTCTTCCCACATTGTGTGTGACAGTTAGTAAATAATCCATTGCCTTGTTATGGGCTGTCAGGTGTTTGTCACATAGAGAGTTCTCACACTGCATACAGGATTTCACAGCCAGGACAGGACACTTTGTACAGTCAATACAGAAGACCCTAGTCTTGTCAATATCAGGCTGAGTAGATACGAAATGCTCCAATATATTTCCTATAGGGTTGTTTAAATGACAGTCCCTGATGCTGCTGCATTAAACTACTACTATTAAACTACCAGATTTTTAGAGGACTAATTCAAATAGATTCTATTCTCCAATAATACAGCTCTTATCTGAAATTTGTGTAGGGTGAGCTGTCGCAGTTGGGATATTGTATGACACGCATCTAGTCAGGAATTATTGCCCTTTAAATGATAATCCTTGCTGCTGCAATCCAAAAAAAATCTATCATCTATTATTCTTCCTTTTAATACCGCTATTATCTGCCTTTAATGTAGTGATAGGTGCTAGCTGTCATCTGCTGGAAATGAGTGTTTATTCTGGTCACATACATCTCTTCAACAGTTCATAACTTGATTACTTTTTTCCATACATTCAGAGACAGATTCATTCGGTGATCTGTACTCAGAAATTCATCAAATCAGGAAAAATTAACAGATTTAATGTGTCCATTCGCAATTACTCTGTAGCACTGAATGTAAAAGATAGTGGTGGGACAGTGTACGCTACTGGTGCTACCACTTCTGAATTCTCAAGTGCTTTGTTTCCATCCATTCATTGGTACCTCTTGAAGCAAGTTTGGGACATTATTATGCTAGAAGACCCATAACCTAGGATGCAAACCCAGCTTTCTTACCTGGGCACGACATTGCGACTCAAAATTCTTTGGAAGTCTTCAAATTTCATGATGCGTTGCGCACAGTCTAGCACCCAATGCCAGGGGAAGCAAGACAACCCCAAAATATTTTTGAACTTCCATCATATTTGACTGTAACTATCATTTGTAAGCCTCATTCCATTTACAGTAAACAGTAGAATGATGTGCTTTACCAAAACATCTATCTTGGTCTCATCTGTTCACAAGATGCTTGCAGGCCATCTAAAAATAGTGGGGTGCCACCTGTTGGCCCTTTATAAATTGTTTGGGCCACCTGCTTGCTGGCCCTCTAAGTTTCAAACTTTATAGTGTTAATATAAAAAAGATAATTTGCTCACTTCAGATGTATAAATTATATTGCAGCAGCAATATATGGCTATGCAAAGCATAGCCAGCTGATGGCCCTCTAATAATGTTTAGTGAGGGCTGCCTGCTTGCCCTTTAAAACTGTTGTCTGAAGGCCGGCTGCTGGCCCTTTACAATTAGAGTGTGGTCATTTAAAGGCCCTCTGATAATAGTAAGAGCTGCCTGATGGCCCTCTACAAAAAAAACATTGTGACTTTCAGTGTCCCACACCACATGGTCAGGTAAAGTAGTAAAATGTTAAAATTACAATTCCTGGTGAAAGTTTTTACACCGTTGAAAGCAATGCAAATGTGCAAGAGCGCAGATAAAACACTACTTGCAAACTTAGCCCAAAAAGTGAAGGAGCATTTTCTTCTTCTCTTCTTTATTTTGCCATATATACAAGTCATTAGCCTGGAAAGAATGTTTCTTCACATTTTTCCCAGTCAAAACCATTTTATAATTGGTTTTGTATGCTTTATTGCCTGTCCCTAAAAGTGGCATAATACTCTGACAAGATTTTTCTCAGCAGCAACCTAGGATGCAGAGATGCTTCCAGGGTCTTCCCCATGATGTTCCCATGCCATTTCAGCACTGTTTCCATCAATTTGAGCAATTTTTAGACACCTCCAGACTTCCGGGGAGGGGGATACCGGAAAAATGCTTGAATTTCCCATTTACTTCTATTATACTCATTACTCGGATCGAGCACCCGAGTACTACGGTTTGCTTGACTCAAGTAACGAGCTCTTTAGTGCTTGCTCATAACTAATTATGAGTAGTGTAGTGACACATAGCAATGAGAGGTGTCAATCCATTGGAGGGCAAATTAAGGTACAATTCCTAAATTGCTTGCATAGTAAATAATAATAATCTTTATATCTTAACCAACATATTCAGCAGCTATTTACAATTCAACAGTTCATAGACAACATTTATAAGTAACAAAGTTAAAGATAAAGATAAAGGAAATGTAACATCAACTGATCTTCACTGTCCTATTAAAGGAATAGAAGAATCCAGGATATCTATAACCAGAAAGACAGTGAGGAAACACTTAGCTAACCTAAATGAATTCAAGTCTCCAGGTCCAGATGAATTACACACCAGGGTACTGAAGGAGATAGCAGAAGAAATTCTTGAACCACTGTCCATAATCTTTGAAAATTCTTGGAGAACAGGAGAAGTCCCAGAAGACTGGAGAAGAGCAAATGTTGTTCCTATCTTCAAAAGGGGAAGAAGGTGGACCCAGGGAACTACAGGCCGGTGAGTCTGACTTCTATACCAGGAAAGATCTTTGAACAAATTATTAAAGAACATGTATGCAAGTACCTGGATAAGAATGAAGTGATTAAACAGAGTCAGCATGGGTTTGTAACTAATAAGTCATGTCAGACTAACTTAATTTCCTTCTATGACAGAATCACTGACTGGGTGGATCAGGGAAATGCTGTAGATATAGTATATCTTGACTTCAGCAAAGCATTTGACAAAGTATCTCACACAATCCTTATTGAAAAAATGACTAAGTATGGAATGGACAAGGCAACTGTTAGGTGGATTCATAACTGGCTTAGTGATCGGACCCAAAGAGTGGTTGTAAATGGCTGCACATCCAGTTGGAAGAATGTCTCAAGTGGGGTACCACAAGGCTCTGTTTTGGGCCCTGTATTGTTCAACATCTTTATCAATGATTTAGATGAAGGAATTGAGGGTAAACTGATCAAATTTGCTGATGACACAAAGCTAGGGGGTAGCTAATACTAGAGAAGAGAGAGAGAGGATTCAAAAAGATATACATAAACTGGAGCAGTGGGCAGCAATTAACAGAATGGATTTTAACAGGGAAAAATGCAAAGTACTACATCTGGGCAATAAAAATGAAAAAAGCATATACAAAATGGGAGGAATAGGGCTAAGTAACAGCACATGTGAAAAAGACTTGGGTATACTAATTGATCACAGACTTAACATGAGTCAACAGTGTGATGCAGCAGCAAAAAAGGCAAATGCAATTCTAGGATGTATCAACAGAAGCATACAGTCTAGATCACGTGAGGTCATTATTGCCCTCTACTCCTCTTTGGTCAGACCTCATCTGGAATACTGTGTCCAGTTTTGGGCACCACATTTTAAAAAAGACATCAACAAACTGGAGCAAGTTCAGAGAAGAGCCACCAGAATGGTGACTGGTCTGCAAACCATGTCCTATGAGGAACGGTTGCAGGATTTGGGAATGTTTAGCTTGCAAAAAAGAAGACTGAGAGGAGACTTAATAGCTGTCTACAAATATCTCAAGGGCTGTCACATTGTAGAAGGATCATCTTTATTCTCATTTGCGCAAGGAAAGACTAGAAGCAATGGGATGAAACTGAATGGGAGGAGACACAGATTAGATATTAGAAAAAACTTTTTGACAGTTAGGGTGATCAATGAGTGGAACAGGCTGCCACAAGAGGTGGTGAGTTCTCCTTCAATGGAAGTCTTCAAACAGAGGCTGGATAGACATCTGTCTGGGATGATTTAGAGAATCCTGCTTTGAGCAGGGGGTTGGACCAGATGACCCAGGAGGTCCCTTCCAACTCTACCATTCTATGATTCTATGATTCTATAAGCCAATAATTAAAGCGAAAATAATGACGAATCTGCTCATAAGAGCTTACACTCTACAAACATATACAATTGTGTGAAACACTGTTTTCCCCCTTCCTGATCTCCTATTCTTTTGATATTTGTTACATATAAATGCTTCAGATCACCAAATAGATGCAAATATTAGGCAAAGATTTGAAAAATGATAAAGATTGCACCATGACTTACAAAGAATGATTACTTTGTCTAGAACATTAAAACTAGAACAATAAATTATATAGGACTTTTTTTATTTTTTTTCCATTTTCCCATTTGCAGTTTCAATGTTCTAGAGTAAACATTCTTGGTAAATCATGTTGCAACCTTTATTATTCTTCAAGTTATTTCCTTTTTTGGTTGGCACATGTTCACACTAGCTTAGATGTGCTGGTATTTTTCTCTATTTGTATCAAAGCCTTTTTGAACATGTGCACTCCCATTCCCATCAGCCACAGTTGATTTTAAATAGTTAGCTGGTCCTTTCCTGCCCCATAAATTGTAGGCTTTTTAGCCCAGGAAAGGTAACATATCAGGACAGGGACCCAACTTTTGAAGGATGCCTTGATAAGGCAGTTGGGCTCACATATACTGTATTGGCCAATCTATTAACGAAGTACCTTTTGTTTTACTTTATTTTTCATAGCAATTTTTCAGATGAATATATCATGCATATGTTATATAGCAACTTCTATTGCTTTACAAGTTATATGCTTTTTTTGGTTGGCACCTATTCACACTAGCTTGGATGTCATGGTCTTTTCTCTATTTGTATTAGACAAATATAACAACTAGATGGTGGCCCGATTCTAATGCATCGGGTATTCTAGAAATGTAGGTAGTTTATTTATGAAGATTTAAGAATAACGCAATTTTACGTGGAGGCTGCCGGTTGGGGTATTTCTGCTGCGAGCAGCCAGGAGATGATCGGCTGGCTCCGGTCATTTCCCGGCTGTGTCGCCTCTGACCTCCATGTTGCAGGAGATGACCCCCGACTACCGTCGGGAGATCAACTGATCTCCCGACGATAGTGGTGGCATGCGTGGTTCAAATCCTATGCAAATTCGCAGCCGGACTGCGCCTGTCGCTGATTGGTCGCGTCTGGCCGGGCGCGACCAATCAAGGACGTGGGATTTCCATTACAGACAGACAGAATTAGACGATTATATAGTAGATTATCTGATTATTTATCTGATCACTGCTTTCAAGAGAAATTACAAAATTTTGTGGTCTATTTCCTCCTATTATGTCTTGTGAAAATTGCATACTTGCATCTAAAACACGTTTTTGCATCCTAATTGTAAAAAGATTTGTGAAGCATAGTTAAAAATGCTCACTATACTCTTAGATAAATTTCTTGAAGTATCTAGCTTCCACAATTGATTACTTTTGCAATATACGCAAACATTTTCATAATTTATCTATCCTTTCACTGGTGTTTGCATAAATACATAAGTGGTTCAATTCTTTGTAATTATGACCTTGCCTTTTTGATGCACACCATTTTCTTTTCTTTCCAGTGATTCGGTCATCATAGTATGGATTTTCAATGAATCTGCTATTTTAACTTTACCAATTATTGATAGAAATTATTATCCTTTCTGAGAACACTATACTTGTCAACACTAGCTATGTGTAAGGTTAGATTGCAGTATTATATTTCTGCATTACAGCTATCAAATTTATATAGCTAATGGCTTATTATTTCACATTTTCATCATTTTTTATGCCTATGTTTAGATAATATAGGATATACGGTATTTCATTTTATTTAAATTTTGGAACACAAATTTGGTCACGTTGTCTCATTTGCAGATCCCCGCAGATACTAAAACACCAAAAACCCCCAACAGGTATCCCAATTTTGGAAAATAGATAGATTAAGAAATTTGTCAAAGAGTGCTTCACAAAACTTATTAAAATTTGGATGTAAACATGAAAATTACACTTGTCCTCTAAAGTGTTTTAATGATGTCAAATGTATGACCCATCAGAAAAGAATACCTAGAAAAGATATATACTTAGAATAGATAGATGAATAGATAAATGTCAGTGACATATATAATTCGTGCAGTGTGTTTATAGTGTAATGTACATGTATTTAGTTAAAAAATAAATTTAAAAAAATGTTGTTGGTCCCCCTAATTTTTATTAACCAGGTGATGGAAAGCTGACAGATGGGGGCTGATTGTTTTTTGTCTGGGAAGAGGGTAAGAAACATGGACCTTCCCAGGCTATCAATATCAGCTAACAGTTGCCTATTTAGCCATTACTGGTTATCAACAAAAGGTGACCTCCCCAAATAATTATGTGGGGACTCCCCTATAATTATTAAGCAGCAAAGGTTAGGCAGACAATTGCAAGCTGATAATAATAGCCTAGGAAGGATTTTCCCCCTCCCAGACTGAGCATCAGTCCTCAGCTGTCCCAAAAATTACGTATCCATTAGATGCACCAACTCTTGTGCTTAGCCTCCGCTTTTCCCACTTGCCCTGGTGTAGTGGCAACTGCAGTAATAGTATTGGGGCTGAAGTCAGCTGACATCAAACCAAGGAGTTAATAATGATGAGGCATCTATAAGAAACTCCCCATTACTAATCCCATGGTGAAAAGAAAAGTGTTTAATATGAAAGAAAAGAAGATCTTTATTTGAAATAAATACTCCATGATTCTCTTTTTCACATTTATTAATGTATAAATAAAAATAATAAAACATATTCCTCACCTGTACACAGATAATCCCTAAGTGAAGAACTCCAGCTCTGCTACTTCCAGATGGTTTGTTGAGCGGTGGCATAATGTGACTGCTCAGCAAGCGAGTTGGAACACAGTGAAACAATGTTAGGGCGGGCAGATCGCACTAAATAAAATATAAAAAAAAAAGTGTGATCGTAACCTAGGGTCTACAGTGCAGAGATGTAACTGGCTGCTAGTGAGAACAATGAGGGAACAAAACAACGAGCGGTCACCTTGAACACACTGTGTTAACTCCACACAGTGTGATCAGAACACTGAGTACCAAGCTCTGTTACTTCACAGGAAAGTACTGACCCAAGTATGCGAAGTAATACACCCTGTTAACGTCACAGGGAAGTTAGCACGTGGACTGAGCTAGCTCTGCAACTAAACTGTACAAACCGCACACACAAATGAAGCAGATGCTCAACCAATAGAAAGACCTCTTATGGCACTAGGTACAATACCCTGTAGCCTTCATAGTAAAGTAGAACATAAAGGTTGAGCTTGCTCTGTAACTGAATGGTGCTAACTAGAGATGAGCGACTTTGCCTTTTTTCGGGTCGATTCGGGTTTCGTGAAAAGTCGAGTCGAACGAAGTCGGCCGACTAACAGAAATGGTCGGGTCGGAGACGAAAATCCGACCCCAATGCAAATCAATGGGGAATAAATTGCCCCCTTATCACAGTCAGGCAGCCTACTAATCAGATGTGATGCTCCACACAAGCAATTTCTACAGAGTCACTGGCAGGCAGGCAGCCTAAGAACCAGCGTTGCTGCACACAGCAAAATCCTCCCCTCTCACTGCACAGTCACTGTACAGCTAATCGCTATCAGCAGAAAGTAATTTTTTTTTTAGGCTCTGCGTGTGGCAGGCAGAAGATCAGTGATCAACTGGTAACCAAGGTACCAAAATATAAATGACACTAGCACATCCATGTGCACTGCTGAGAGCTTTTTATACACTAGGCTCACCCAAAACACTCGTGCCCAGTCCGTGGGGGCATCGCCCGCGGACCAATCCAGAGCTGCCACATCACCAGAGCAGCTAACGTCCGACCACCAATGGGAAGACGCTGCATCACGGATATGCTCAGTAAGGTGATCTCTGGAATAAAACTCCAGAGCGAAAGGCTGCACCTGAATATCACTGGTTATCAAAGGCTTGGCTGGAGAGCCAGCAGAAACCAAATGTATACCACGCACTTGAGCAAGTGCGTGGTATACATTTGAGCATACCGACTAACTATTGTGAGAAGCATGTGGAAGGATATCCCAAACAATTGATCCAAGTCATCCAGTTTAAAATCATTTAAGTCATCCAGTTCAAATACTAATGAAATGTATATAAACTTTTGTTTTTGCACTAAGTAATAAAAATGCCTTAAAACATTCTGTCTCTCTCATTAGTATGGCATTAGGCAAATATTAATAATTATGGTAATCTTAATTGACCTAAAACAGAAAAGATTAATTCTGATTTCATGTCAGATATTGAGAAAAACATGTATATGTGTCTTTTTCTATAGTGTATGTTAACTGCTGGTTTCAACTATATATGTATATATATATATATATATATATATATATATATATATATATATATATATATATCATAGAATCACAGAATGGTAGTGTTGTAAGGGACCTCCTGGGTCATCTGGTCCAACCCCCTGCTCAAAGCAGGAGTCACTAAATCATCCCAGACAAATGTCTGTCCAGCCTCTGTTTGAAAACTTCCATTGAAGGAGAACTCACCACCTCTCGTGGCAGCCTGTTCCACTCATTGATCACTCTAACTATATAGATATACAGTGCCTTGCGAAAGTATTCAGCCCCCTGGAACTTTTCAACCTTTTCCCACACATCATGCTTTAAACATACAGATACCAAATGTAAATTTTGGGTGACTAATCAGCAACAAGTGGGACACAATTGTGAAGTTGAACTAAAATTATTGGTTATTTTAAATTTTTGTGGAATTACAAAAACAGAAAAGTGGGGAGTGCAATATTATTCGGCCCCTTTAATGTAATACTTTGTTGCCCCACCTTTTGCTGTGATTACAGCTGCAAGTCGCTTGGGCTATGTCTCTATCAGTTTTGTACATCGAGTGACTGAAATTCTTGCCCATTCTTCCTTGGCAAACAGCTCGAGCTCAGTGAGGTTGGATGGAGATCATTTGTGAACAGCAGTTTTCAGCTCTTTCCACAGATTCTCAATTGGATTCAGGTCTGGACTTTGACTTGGCCATTCTAACACCTGGATACGTTTATTTGTGAACCATTCCATTGTAGATTTTGCTTTATGTTTGGTATCATTGTCTTGTTGGAAGACAAATCTCTGTCCCAGTCTGAGGTCTATTGCAGACTCCAACAGGTTTTCTTCAAGAATGGGGCTGTATTTCGCTCCATCCATCTTCCCATCAATTTTAACCATCTTCCCTGTCCCTGCTGAAGAAAAGCAGGCCCAAAACATGATACTGCCGCCACCATGTTTGACAGTGGGATGGTGTGTTCAGAGTGATGTGCTGTGTTGCCTTTACGCCAAACATATAGTTTGGCACTGATGCCAAAATGTTCGATTTTGGTTTCATTTGACCAAAGCACCTTCTTCCACATGTTTGGTATGTCTCCCAGGTGGTATGTTGTAAACTTCAAAAGACAATTTTAATGGATATCTTTGAGAAATGGCTTTCTTCTTGCCACTCTTCCATAAAGGCTAGATTTGTGCAGTGCACGACTGATTGTCGTCCTATTTACAGACTGTCCCACCTCAGCTGTAGATCTCTGCAGTTCATCCAGAGTGATCAGGGGCCTCTTGGCTGCATCTCTAATCAGTCTTCTCCTTGTTTGAGATGAAAGTTTAGAGGGACGGCGGGGTCTTGGTAGATTTGCAGTGGTATGATACTCCTTCCATTTCAATATGATCGCTTGCACAGTGCTCCTTGGATGTTTAAAGTTTTGGAAATCATTTTGTATCCAAATCTGGCTTTAAACTTCTCCACAACAGTGTCATGGACCTGCCTGTTGTGTTCCTTGGTCTTCATGATGCTCTCTGTGCTTCAAACAGAACCCTGAGACTATCACAGAGCAGGTGCATTTATATGGACACTTCATTACACACAGGTGGATTATATTTATCATCAGTAGTCATTTAGGACAACATTGGATCATTCAGAGATCCACAATGAACTTCTGAAGTGAGTTTGCTGCACTGAAAGTAAAGAGGCCAAATAATATTGCACGCCCAACTTTTCAGTTTTTGTATTTCCACAAAAATTTAAAATAACCAATAAATTTCGTTCAACCTCACAATTGTGTCCCACTTGTTGTTGATTCTTCACCAAAAATTTACATTTGGTATCTTTATGTTTGAAGCATGATATGTGGGAAAAGGTTAAAAAGTTCTAGAGTGCCGAATACTTTCGCAAGGCACTGTATATATATACAGTTCTTCTCAAATGTTTACATACCCCAGCTGAATTTTTTGCTTTCTTGGTCTTTTTTTTCTCCACTCATGGTTAGTGGTTGGGTGAAGCCATTTATTGTCAAACTACTGTGTTTTCTCTTTATAAATTATAACGACAACCCAAAACAACCAAATGACCTTGATCAAAAGTTTACATACCCCATTTCTTAATACCATGTATTGCCCCCTCTAACATCAATGACAGCTTGAAGTCTTTTGTAATAGTTGTGGATGAGGTTCTTTACTTTCTCAGATGGTAAAGCTGCCCACTCTTCTTGGCAAAAGCCTCCAGTTCCTGTAAACTCCTGGACTGTCTAGCATGAACTGCGCACTTGAGATCTCCCCAGAGTAACTCAATGATATTGAGGTCAAGAGACTGAGATGGCTACTCAAGAACCTTCACTTTGTTCTGCTGTAGCCAATGATAGGTAGACTTGACCTTGTGTTTTGGATCGTTGTCATGTTGTAACATCCAAGTACTTCCCATGAACCTCTTCTGAGCTCATAGTTGCAAATTTTCCTCTAGCATTTGCTGATAACATGCTGCATTCATCTTTCCTTCAACTTTAACCAAGTTTCCTGTGCCTTTGTAGCTCATATATCCCCAAAACATCAGTAATCCACTTCAGTGCTTTACAGTAGAAATGGTTTTCCTTTCATCACAGGCTTTGTTGACCTATCTCCAAATGTAATGTTTATGGTTGTGGCCAAAAAGTTCAATTATGGTCTTATCACTAAAAATTACCTTGCTCCAGAGGTTTTAAGGCTTGTCTCTGAGCTGTTTTGCGTAGTATTGTAGGCAAGATACTTTTTGACATTTGCGCAGTTATGGCTTTCTTCTGGCAACTCGACCATGCAGCCCAATTTTGTTCAAATGCCTCCTTATTGTACATCTTGAAACAACCACACTGCTTGTTTTCAGAGAGTCCAGTATTTCAACTGATGTTATTTGTGGGTTTTTTGGTGCATCCCGATCAATTTTCCTGGCAGTCGTGAACTAAATTTTTGTTGGTCTACCTGACAGTGGTTTTGTTTTTACAGAGCCCCTGATTTTCCATTTGTTAATCACAGTTTGAACACTGCTGATTGGCATTATCAATTCCTTAGATATCTTTTTGTATCCCTTTCCTCTTTTATACAGTTCAACTAACTTTTCCCATAGATCCATTGACAATTCTTTTGCTTTCCCCAGGACTTACAATCCTGAAAAATCAGTGGCACGATGAAAGATGCAAGAGTCTGTCTGGATCCCAGAAACTCACTCAGATTTTATGCACACACTGATTACAAGCAAACAGGTCACAAGTGATGATGTTACCTTTATTAGCCATTCAAACCCATTTGCGTCAAGCACTGTGCATGTTATCAGGCCAAAATCATGGGGGTATGTAATCTTTTGATCAGGGTCATTATGATTTAAAAATGGAAAACACAATAGTTTGACAATAAATGGCTTCACCCAACCACTAACCATGAGTGGAGAAAAAGTTTTGGTGTTATCATTCTTATTCTCTGAATAAAGGCCAAAAAAGCAAAATTTCTGCCAGGGTATGTAAACTTTTGAGTACAACTAACAAATATACAGAAAAACCTAACCAGCACCTCCTAAGTGTGAACCTGTGCAAGCTACAAGACTGCAATATATAGATAAAATTAAGTATAGCAGCACTATGTATAAGTTTAGGCCATGTGAAAACATTGAAAAACATTAAAACATTGAATCTAGATTTTTTTGCTCAAAAAAATGTACTTACAGTAATAAATAAATTGAAGGTTCTAAGTGCATAAACTGGCCAATTCATGTGTGTCCATCTCCCATCTGTGAGTCCATCTATTTTTAATTGCAAGTTAAAAAGCTGATAAATTAACTCCAAAGTTATACATTTTCTGAAATTAGACACTTGGCATATACTGTATATATATATATATATATATATATATATATATACAGGGGTTGGACAAAATAATGGAAACACCTAACGTTTTGGCATCATAATCTTTGAACATGTTATAAACATGCAAACCGTGACATATGGTAATGTTTTGTAGTTGATTATTTGTGTTATGTGATATGTGTATGTAAATTAACTGTTTTGCATAATTGTAAGAACATTGATGAGAACCTGATACTAATGTCAGACCTCTCGGATTTTCAAAGAGGCCAAATTGTTGGTGCTGGTATGGCAGGCGCTAGTGTAATCGAAAGTGCCCGAATGCTTGGCGTGTCAAGAGGTACTGTCTCCAAAGTAATGACTGCGTTTGAAAGAGAAGGAAAAACGTCTGCAGCCAAGCACAGGTCCGGCCGAAAGTCGAAGTTGACTGAGAGAGACCGTCGGACTCTAAAGCGAATTGTGAGAGAGGATTGCAAGACCACTGCTCCGAAAATCACTGCTGAGCTCAATGAACACCTACAGAACCCAGTTTCCACGAAAACTGTTCGTCGGGAGCTGAACAAATCTGGATTTCTCGGAAGAGCTGCAATTCGAAAACCGCTGCTCTCAATGACAAATGTTTCCAAGCTTTTAGAGTGGTGAAGAAACCTCCAGAATTGGTCCCTCGAGCCATGGAAACGTGATATTCTCAGACTAATCATCGTTTACCCTATTTCCGACCTCCGGCCGCATGTACGTTTGGAGACAGCCGAAAGAAGCATTCCTTCCAGACTGCCTTCTCCCAACCATAAAACATGGTGGAGGTTCTGTGATGATCTTAGGTGCTATTTCATGGAGATCCGCCGGGCCATGAAAATATGATTTTTCTATTTTCCTTGGGGGATCTAGTTTCCAAAATGGTGTCATTTGTGGGGGGTTTCCACTGTTTAGGCTCATCTGGGGCTCTCCAAACGCGACATGACACCAACAGAGCATTCCATCAAAGTCTGCATTCGAAAACGGCGCTCCTTCCCTTCCGAGCTCTGCCATGCATCAAAATAGTGGTTTACCCCTACATATGGGGTATCAGCGTACTCAGGACAAATTGCACAACACCTTTTGGGAACCTATTACCCCTTGGAAAATAAAAATTGGGGTAAAAAGATCATTTTTTTGGAAAATATTTGATTTTTTAGTTTTACGGTTCTACGTTATAACCTTCTGTGACGCCCTTGGGGGTTCAAAGTTCTCACCATACATCTAGATAAGTTCCTTGGGGGGTCTAGTTTTCAAAATGGGGTCACTTGTGGGGGGTTTCTACTGTTTTAGCACATCATTGACTCTCCAAATGCGACATGGAGTCCAATCTCAATTCCAGCCAAAAAAGTCAAATGGAGCTGCTTACCTTCCGAGCTCTAGCAAGCGCACAAATAGTGGTTTACTCCCACATATGGGGTATCTGCGTACTCAGGACAAATTGCATGATAACTTTTGGGGTCCTGTTATCCTTTGTAAAATGAAAATTGAGGGTGAAAAGATAATTTTTGTGGAAAAAATATGATTTTTTAATTTTACAGTTCTACGTTATAACCTTCTGTGAAGCCCTTGGGGTTTCAAATTGCTCATCACACATTTAGATAAATTTCTTGGGGGTCTAGTTTCCAAAATGGGGTCATTTATGGGGGGTTTCCATTGTTTTGGTGCATCAGGGGCTATCCAAACTCGACATGGTGTCCGCTCTCGATTCCAGCCAATTTGACATTCAAAATCTCAAATGATGCTCCTACCCTTCTGAGCACTGTCGTGCGCCTAAAGATTGGTCTTCCACCACACATGGGGTATTGGTGTACTCAGGAGAAATTGTACAACAAATATTGTGGTTCATTTTCTCCTGATTCCCTTGACAAAATGAAAAAAATTGTGTTGAAAAAAAAAATTGGGGGAAAAAAGTTAGATGTTCATTTTTTCCTTCCACATTGCTTCAATTCTTGTGAAGTACCTAAAGGGTTAATAAACTTCTTGAATGTGGTTTTGAACACCTTGAGGAGTGCAGTTTTTAGAATGGTGTCACTTTGGGTATTTTCTGTCATATT
>JARQOD010005191.1:0-27063 GCA_033576555.1 Oophaga sylvatica | reverse complement strand
TTCTCCCAGGAAGTCCCTGTTTCCTGACAGACCCGACCGACGGACACGCGTGACTGCAATCCCGATTCCGGTTCCCCGATTGACGAAAATATCGGTACTGGAATCAAACCCCCGATACGCAATTGGCCCCGATACCGATATTTGCATATGATGCCAACATATAAACCAAGGTTATATTTAAAAGGCTTTTCTGAAATTTCTATAGGTTTGCGGTATGTATGGTAGGATGGAAGCGCGTCTACTAAAAAAATTTGAGTTATTTGAAAGGATGGACGCCCAATTAGGGAAAAAGCAAAATTTTGGGGCGGGGACCAGTTCAGCGACTCAAAAATTGGGGGAAAAAACTAACTGGAGCGTGATCCAAAAAAAAAAAAAAAAACTCACGATAGAGTGAACACTAAACAAACTTTCACTATCTCTAAAGGCCCTTTTGTTTTCTATATTTGCAACCAATTATTGGGGGGAGGAAGGGTACAAATAGATTTGAGTTATTTGAAATGGTAGGAGCAGCCCAATTAGAAAAATGCAAGGGAGGCTTTGGGACACCTTTCAGCAGACACAACCAGCAGTGATTGAAAACAAATGGAGGTGATCCCCCACTCAAAAAACAAAACCCTACAGACAAGGAACACTGAAAAAAACTGTTCCTTCTTAAGGGGCCCCTTTCTGTAATTCTTTTTTTAAACCCAATGTATTGGTGGGGGATGGAACGCGTCACACTATAATTTAATTTGAATGGGCAAAGAATTACACTAAAAAAAAAAAAAAAAGAGTCTGTGAGGAACGTGCAGATCTAAACGGTTGGAGCAGAGCAAACTGCAGCTCCCCTGCACTCCCACCACTTGCAAACTGTTAAAAAACATGGAAAAAAAAAGGATACACAGGGGGAAAAAAACCCCCTACAGCCAGTACAAAAATCCAATCTCTAACTGCCCCAAGTCAGCAGAGCAGCGTTTGCCCTTTTACAAAATTCACAGCCAGTGACCTAAAAAGGCGGGGGGCCCTTTATAGTGCATTTAAATCATTTCAGATCCAATCAAGCCCCCTTAGTTAACATGACCCGCACAACGGATGTCCCCCCCTTTTAGGTTCCCCTTGGCCATAAAACACTTTTCCTCCAAAAATTTGGGGAAAATTCGATTCCCGGGATCTTTTAGAAAAATATGGAACTAAGTATCGGTTTCCGTACAGCGAATAGGGCATCCCGTCTTCGGTACAAAGCTCAATCCCTAACAAAAATTAAATTTTTAACGTAAAATTTAGTTTATGTTTAACAAGCACCATGACTTATGAGGGTGCGTGCAATCTAATTTCCAGATACGCCCTGCAGATGCTGTGTTATTTTCTCATCCGTGTCGCATGCAAAAATGAATGCAGATGTATGCTGCCCCACATTTTAAAATTGGGCCAAGTGCAATCAAATTTTTTATCGGATTGTGCTCATCTGATTACATCCAAGTGTGAGTGACCCTTTAAACCCCCTTAAAAGACCAAGCCATTTTGTAGGTTAAGGACCAGGCCTTTTTTTACAATTCTGAACACTGTCACTTTATGTGCTTATAACTCTGGAACGTTCAAGGATCTTGGCGATTCTAAAGCTTTTTTTCCATGACAATTGTACTTCATGGTAGGGGTAAAATTTTCAATATAGCTTGCGTTTATTTATAAAAAAAAACAGAAATATGGTGAAATTTTGAAAATTTTGCAATTTTCAAATTTTTATTTTTATCCCTTAAATTAGAGAGTATATCACAAAAAATAGTTAATAAATAACATTTCCCACATGTCTACTTTACATCAGCAAAATTTTTGAAACTAAAATTTTTTTTGTTGGGAAATTTTATAAGTGTTAAAAATTTGACCAGCAATTTCTCATTTTTCAACAAATTTCAAAACCATTTTTTTGGGATACCTCACATTTGAAGTGACTTTGAGGGTAATATGACAGAAAATCAAAAGTGACCCATTCTAAAAACTCACTCCTCAAGGGTTCAAAACCAATTCAAGAAGTTTTTTAAAACCCTTTAGGTACTTCACAAGAATTGAAGCAATGTGGAAGGAAAAAATGAACATCTAACTTTTTTCCCCCAATTTTTTTTTTCAACACAATTTTTTTCATTTTGTCAAGGGAATCAGGAAAAAATGACCAAAATATTTGTTGAAACAATTTCTCCTGAGTACACCAATTACCCCATATGTGGGGAAGCCAATCTTTAGGCGCCGACGGCCAGAAGGGTAGGAGCATCATTTGAGTTTAAAGGGAAATGGTGGAATCGAAGAGCGGGCACCATGTGAGTTTGGATAGCCCCTGATGCACCTAAACAATGGAACCCCCCATAAATGACCCCATTTGGAAACTAGACCCCCCAAAAAATTTTCTAAATGTGTGATGAGAAATTTTTGAAAACCCCAAGGGCTCACAGAAGGTTAAAACGTAGAACTGTAAAATTAAAAAATCATATTTTTTCCACAAAAATTATCTTTTCCCCCAATTTTCATTTTACAAAGGATAACAGGACCCCAAAAGTTATCATGAAATTTTTGTCCTGAGTACCAGATACCCCATATGTGGGAGTAAACACTTTTTGTGCGCTTGTAGCCTCGGAAGGTAAGCACTCCATTTGACTTTTTTGGCTGGAATGAGATGGGACTCCATTCGCATTTGGGAGTCAATGATGTGCTTAAACATAGAAACCCCCACAAGTGACCCCATTTTGAAAACTAGCCCCCCCAAGGGGAACTTATCTAGATGTATGGTAGAATTTGAACCCCAAGGGCGTCACAGAAGGTTATAACTAGAACCGTAAAACTAAAAAATCAATTTTTTTCCCAAAAAAAAAATGATCTTTTTACCCCAATTTTTATTTTCCAAGGGGGTAATAGGTTCCCAGAAGGTTTGTGCAATTTGCCTGAGTACGCTGATACCCATATGTAGGGGTAAACCACTTTTTATGCATGGCAGGTCGGAAGGGAAGGAGCGCCGTTTTCGAAAGCAGACTTTTTATGGAAGCTTGTTGGTGTTTTCCGCGTTTGGAGAGCCCCAATGTGCCTAAACAGTGGAAACCCCCCCACAAATGCCCATTTTGGAAACTAGATCCCCCAAGGAAAATAGAAAAATCCTATTTTATGGCCCGCGGATCTCCATGAAATAGCACCTAAGATCATACAGAACCTCCACCATTTTTTATGGTTGGGAGAAGGCATCTGGAAGGATCTTCTTTCGGCTGTCTCCAAACGTACATGCGGCCGGGAGGTCGGAAATAGGGTTTAAAAGATGATTAGTCTGAGAATACACGTTCCATGCTGAGGACCAATTCTGGAGGGTTTTCACCACCTAAAAGCTTGAAAATTTTTTATTGAGAGCAGCGGTTTTCGAATTGCAGCTCTTCCGAGAAATCCAGATTTGTTCAGCTCCCGACGAAACGTTTTTGTGAAACTGGGTTTTGTAGGTGTTCATTGAGCACAGCAGTGATTTTCGGAGCAGTGGTCTTGCAATCCTCTCTCACAATTCAACTTCGACTTTCGGCCGGACCTGTGCTTGGCTGCAGACGTTTTTCCTTCTCTTTCAAACGCAGTCATTACTTTGGAGACAGAAACCTCTTGACACGCCAAGCATTCGGGCACTTTCGATTTTTTACTACGCCTGCCATACCAGCACCAACAATTTGGCCTCTTTGAAAATCCGAGAGGTTTTGACATTAGTATCAGGTTCTCATCAATGTTCTTACATTATGCAAAACAGTTAATTTAATACACATATCACATAACACAAATAATCAACTACAAAAACATACCATATGTCACGGTTTGCATGTTTATAACATGTTCAAAGATTATGATGCCAAAACTTAGGTGTTTCCATTATTTTGTCCAACCCTGTATTATATATATATACAGTATTTCCAAGTGTCTAATTTCAGAAAATGTATAATTTGGAGTTAATTTATCAGCTTTTTAACTTGCAATTTAAAATAGATGGACTACAGAGGGGATGGACACACATGAATTGGCCAGTTTATGCACTTAAACCTTCAATTTTATTTATTACTGTAAGTACATTTTTTTTAGCAAAAAACTTGATTCAATGTTTTAATTTTTTCAATGTTTTCACATGGCCTAAACTTATACTAGTGCTGCTATACTTAATTTTATCTATATATTGCAGTCTTGTAGCTTGCACAGGTTACACTTAGGAGGTGCTGGTTAGGTTTTTCTGTATATTTGTTAGTTGTATCAAAAGTTTACATACCCTGGCAGAAATTTTGTTTTTTGGCCCTTTTTTCAGAGAATAAAATGATAACACCAAAACTTTTTCTCCACTCAGGTTATGGTTGGGTGAAGCCATTTATTTTCAAATTTGTGTTTTCCATTTTTAAATCATAAGACCCGATCAAAAGATTACATACCCCATGATTTTGGCCTGATAAATGCACAGTGTTGACGAAAAGGGTTTGAATGGTAATAAAGGTAACTCATCACTTGTGACCTGTTTGCTTGTAATCAGTGGTGCATAAAATCTGAGTGAGTTTCGGGATCCAACAGACTCTTGGGTCTTTTCGTCCACTGATTTTTCAGGTTGTAAGTCCTGGGGAAACAAAAGAATTGTCAATGGATCTATGGAAAAGTTAGTTGAACTGTATAAAAGAGAAAGGGATCAAAAAGTATCTAAGGAATTGATAATGCAATCACAGTGTTCAAACTGTGATTAACAAATGGAAAAAACAGGGGCTCTGAAAAACAAAACCACTGTCAGGTAGACCAACAAAAATTTAGTTCACGACTGCCAGGAAAATTGATCGGGATGCACCAAAAAACCCACAAATAACATCAGTTGAAATACTGGACTCTCTGAAAACAAGCAGTGTGGTTGTTTCAAGATGTACAATAAGGAGGCATTTGAACAAAATTGGGCTGCATGGTCGAGTTGCCAGAAGAAAGCCATAACTGCGCAAATGTCAAAAAGTATCTTGCCTACAATACTACGCAAAACAGCTCAGAGACAAGCCTTAAAACCTCTGGAGCAAGGTAATTTTTAGTGATAAGACCATAATTGAACTTTTTGGCCACAACCATAAACATTACATTTGGAGATAGGTCAACAAAGCCTGTGATGAAAGGAAAACCATTTCTACTGTAAAGCACTGAAGTGGATTACTGATGTTTTGGGGATATATGAGCTACAAAGGCACAGGAAACTTGGTTAAAGTGAAGGAAAGATGAATGCAGCATGTTATCAGCAAATGCTAGAGGAAAATTTGCAACTATGAGCTCAGAAGAGGTTCATGGGAAGTACTTGGATGTTACAACATGACAACGATCCAAAACACAAGGTCAAGTGTACCTATCATTGGCTACAGCAGAACAAAGTGAAGGTTCTTGAGTAGCCATCTCAGTCTCTTGACCTCAATATCATTGAGTTACTCTGGGGAGATCTCAAGTGCGCAGTTCATGCTAGACAGTCCAGGAGTTTACAGGAACTGGAGGCTTTTTGCCAAGAAGAGTGGGCAGCTTTACCATCTGAGAAAGTAAAGAACCTCATCCACAACTATTACAAAAGACTTCAAGCTGTCATTGATGTTAGAGGGGGCAATACATGGTATTAAGAAATGGGGTATGTAAACTTTTGATCAAGGTCATTTGGTTGTTTTGGGTTGTCGTTATAATTTATAAAGAGAAAACACAGTAGTTTGACAATAAATGGCTTCACCCAACCACTAACCATGAGTGGAGAAAAAAAAGACCAAGAAAGCAAAAAATTCAGCTGGGGTATGTAAACATTTGAGAAGAACTGTATATATATACAGTGCCTTGCGAAAGTATTCGGCACTCTAGAACTTTTTAACCTTTTCCCACATATCATGCTTCAAACATAAAGATACCAAATGTAAATTTTTGGTGAAGAATCAACAACAAGTGGGACACAATTGTGAGGATGAACGAAATTTATTGGTTATTTTAAATTTTTGTGGAAATACAAAAACTGAAAAGTTGGGCGTGCAATATTATTTGGCCTCTTTACTTTCAGTGCAGCAAACTCACTTCAGAAGTTCATTGTGGATCTCTGAATGATCCAATGTTGTCCTAAATGACTACTGATGATAAATATAATCCACCTGTGTGTAATGAAGTGTCCATATAAATGCACCTGCTCTGTGATAGTCTCAGGGTTCTGTTTGAAGCACAGAGAGCATCATGAAGACCAAGGAACACAACAGGCAGGTCCATGACACTGTTGTGGAGAAGTTTAAAGCCAGATTTGGATACAAAATAATTTCCAAAACTTTAAACATCCAAGGAGCACTGTGCAAGCGATCATATTGAAATGGAAGGAGTATCATACCACTGCAAATCTACCAAGACCCCGCCGTCCCTCTAAACTTTCATCTCAAACAAGGAGAAGACTGATTAGAGATGCAGCCAAGAGGCCCCTGATCACTCTGGATGAACTGCAGAGATCTACAGCTGAGGTGGGACAGTCTGTAAATAGGACGACAATCAGTCGTGCACTGCACAAATCTAGCCTTTATGGAAGAGTGGCAAGAAGAAAGCCATTTCTCAAAGATATCCATTAAAATTGTCTTTTGAAGTTTACAACATACCACCTGGGAGACATACCAAACATGTGGAAGAAGGTGCTCTGGTCAAATGAAACCAAAATCGAACATTTTGGCATCAGTGCCAAACGATATGTTTGGCGTAAAGGCAACACAGCACATCACTCTGAACACACCATTCCCACTGTCAAACATGGTGGCGGCAGTATCATGTTTTGGGCCTGCTTTTCTTCAGCAGGGACAGGGAAGATGGTTAAAATTGATGGGAAGATGGATGGAGCGAAATACAGCCCCATTCTTGAAGAAAACCTGTTGGAGTCTGCAATAGACCTCAGACTGGGACAGAGATTTGTCTTCCAACAAGACAATGATACCAAACATAAAGCAAAATCTACAATGGAATGGTTCACAAATAAACGTATCCAGGTGTTAGAATGGCCAAGTCAAAGTCCAGACCTGAATCCAATTGAGAATCTGTGGAAAGAGCTGAAAACTGCTGTTCACAAATGATCTCCATCCAACCTCACTGAGCTCGAGCTGTTTGCCAAGGAAGAATGGGCAAGAATTTCAGTCACTCGATGTACAAAACTGATAGAGACATAGCCCAAGCGACTTGCAGCTGTAATCACAGCAAAAGGTGGGGCAACAAAGTATTACATTAAAGGGGCCGAATAATATTGCACTCCCCACTTTTCTGTTTTTGTAATTCCACAAAAATTTAAAATAACCAATAATTTTAGTTCAACTTCACAATTGTGTCCCACTTGTTGCTGATTCGTCACCCAAAATTTACATTTGGTATCTGTATGTTTAAAGCATGATGTGTGGGAAAAGTTTGAAAAGTTCCAGGGGCTGAATACTTTCGCAAGGCACTGTATATCTATATAGTTAGAGTGATCAATGAGTGGAACAGGCTGCCACGAGAGGTGGTGAGTTCTCCTTCAATGGAAGTCTTCAAACAGAGGCTGGACAGACATTTGTCTGGGATGATTTAGTGACTCCTGCTTTGAGCAGGGGGTTGGACCAGATGACCCAGGAGGTCCCTTACAACACTACCATTCTATGATTCTATGATATATATATATATATATATATATATGTATATATATATATATATATACATATATAGTTGAAACCAGCAGTTAACATACACTATAGAAAAAGACACATATACATGTTTTTCTCAATATCTGACATGAAATCAGAATTAATCTTTTCTGTTTTAGGTCAATTAAGATTACCATAATTATTAATATTTGCCTAATGCCATACTAATGAGAGAGACAGAATGTTTTAAGGCATTTTTATTACTTAGTGCAAAAACAAAAGTTTATATACATTTCATTAGTATTTGAACTGGATGACTTAAATGATTTTAAACTGGATGACTTGGATCAATTGTTTGGGATATCCTTCCACATGCTTCTCACAATAGTTAGTCGGTATGCTCAAATGTATACCACGCACTTGCTCAAGTGCGTGGTATACATTTGGTTTCTGCTGGCTCTCCAGCCAAGCCTTTGATAACCAGTGATATTCAGGTGCAGCCTTTCGCTCTGGAGTTTTATTCCAGAGATCACCTTACTGAGCATATCCGTGATGCAGCGTCTTCCCATTGGTGGTCGGACGTTAGCTGCTCTGGTGATGTGGCAGGTCTGGATTGGTCCGCGGGCGATGCCCCCACGGACTGGGCACGAGTGTTTTGGGTGAGCCTAGTGTATAAAAAGCTCTCAGCAGTGCACATGGATGTGCTAGTGTCATTTATATTTTGGTACCTTGGTTACCAGCTGATCACTGATCTTCTGCCTGCCACACGCAGAGCCTAAAAAAAAAAATTTACTTTCTGCTGATAGCGATTAGCTGTACAGTGACTGTGCAGTGAGAGGGGAGGATTTTGCTGTGTGCAGCAACGCTGGTTCTTAGGCTGCCTGCCTGCCAGTGACTCTGTAGAAATTGCTTGTGTGGAGCATCACATCTGCATTGGGGTCGGATTTTCGTCTCCGACCCGACCATTTCTGTTAGTCGGCCGACTTCGTTTGACTCGACTTTTCACGAAACCCGAATCGACCCGAAAAAAGGCAAAGTCGCTCATCTCTAGTTAGCACCATTCAGTTACAGAGCAAGCTCAACCTTTATGTTCTACTTTACTATGAAGGCTACAGGGTATTGTACCTAGTGCCATAAGAGGTCTTTCTATTGGTTGAGCATCTGCTTCATTTGTGTGTGCAGTTTGTACAGTTTAGTTGCAGAGCTAGCTCAGTCCACGTGCTAACTTCCCTGTGACGTTAACAGGGTGTATTACTTTGCATACTTGGGTCAGTACCTTCCTGTGAAGTAACAGAGCTTGGTACTCAGTGTTCTGATCACACTGTGTGGAGTTAACACAGTGTGTTCAAGGTGACCGCTCGTTGTTTTGTTCCCTCATTGTTCTCACTAGCAGCCAGTTACATCTCTGCACTGTGGACCCTAGGTTACGATCACACTTTTTTTTTATATTTTATTTAGTGCGATCTGCCCGCCCTAACATTGTTTCACTGTGTTCCAACTCGCTTGCTGAGCAGTCACATTATGCCACCGCTCAACAAACCATCTGGAAGTAGCAGAGCTGGAGTTCTTCACTTAGGGATTATCTGTGTACAGGTGAGGAATATGTTTTATTATTTTTATTTATACATTAATAAATGTGAAAAAGAGAATCATGGAGTATTTATTTCAAATAAAGATCTTCTTTTCTTTCATATTAAACACTTTTCTTTTCACCATGGGATTAGTAATGGGGAGTTTCTTATAGATGCCTCATCATTATTAACTCCTTGGTTTGATGTCAGCTGACTTCAGCCCCAATACTATTACTGCAGTTGCCACTACACCAGGGCAAGTGGGAAAAGCGGAGGCTAAGTACAAGAGATGGTTCATCTAATGGATACGTAATTTTTGGGACAGCTGAGGACTGATGCTCAGTCTGGGAGGGGGAAAATCCTTCCTAGGCTATTATTATCAGCTTGCAATTGTCTGCCTAACCTTTGCTGCTTAATAATTATAGGGGAGTCCCCACATAATTATTAGGGGAGGTCACCTTTTGTTGATAACCAGTAATGGCTAAATAGGCAACTGTTAGCTGATATTGATAGCCTGGGAAGGTCCATGTTTCTTACCCTCTTCCCAGACAAAAAACAATCAGCCCCCATCTATTCAGCTTTCCATCACCTGGTTAATAAAAATTAGGGGGACCAACAACATTTTTTTAAATGTATTTTTTAACTAAATACATGTACATTACACTATAAACACACTGCACGAATTATATATGTCACTGACATTTATCTATTCATCTATCTATTCTAAGTATATATCTTTTCTAGGTATTCTTTTCTGATGGGTCATACATTTGACATCATTAAAACACTTTAGAGGACAAGTGTAATTTTCATGTTTACATCCAAATTTTAATAAGTTTTGTGAAGCACTCTTTGACAAATTTCTTAATCTATCTATTTTCCAAAATTGGGATACCTGTTGGGGGTTTTTGGTGTTTTAGTATCTGCGGGGATCTGCAAATGAGACAACGTGACCAAATTTGTGTTCCAAAATTTAAATAAAATGAAATACCGTATATCCTATATTATCTAAACATAGGCATAAAAAATGATGAAAATGTGAAATAATAAGCCATTAGCTATATAAATTTGATAGCTGTAATGCAGAAATATAATACTGCAATCTAACCTTACACATAGCTAGTGTTGACAAGTATAGTGTTCTCAGAAAGGATAATAATTTCTATCAATAATTGGTAAAGTTAAAATAGCAGATTCATTGAAAATCCATACTATGATGACCGAATCACTGGAAAGAAAAGAAAATGGTGTGCATCAAAAAGGCAAGGTCATAATTACAAAGAATTGAACCACTTATGTATTTATGCAAACACCAGTGAAAGGATAGATAAATTATGAAAATGTTTGCGTATATTGCAAAAGTAATCAATTGTGGAAGCTAGATACTTCAAGAAATTTATCTAAGAGTATAGTGAGCATTTTTAACTATGCTTCACAAATCTTTTTACAATTAGGATGCAAAAATGTGTTTTAGATGCAAGTATGCAATTTTCACAAGACATAATAGGAGGAAATAGACCACAAAATTTTGTAATTTCTCTTGAAAGCAGTGATCAGATAAATAATCAGATAATCTACTATATAATCGTCTAATTCTGTCTGTCTGTAACGGAAATCCCACGTCCTTGATTGGTCGCGCCCGGCCAGACGCGACCAATCAGCGACAGGCGCAGTCCGGCTGCGAATTTGCATAGGATTTGAACCACGCATGCCACCACTATCGTCGGGAGATCAGTTGATCTCCCGACGGTAGTCGGGGGTCATCTCCTGCAACATGGAGGTCAGAGGCGACACAGCCGGGAAATGACCGGAGCCAGCCGATCATCTCCTGGCTGCTCGCAGCAGAAATACCCCAACCGGCAGCCTCCACGTAAATTGCGTTATTCTTAAATCTTCATAAATAAACTACCTACATTTCTAGAATACCCGATGCATTAGAATCGGGCCACCATCTAGTTGTTATATTTGTCTAATACAAATAGAGAAAAAGACCATGACATCCAAGCTAGTGTGAATAAGTGCCAACCAAAAAAAGCATATAACTTGTAAAGCAATAGAAGTTGCTATATAACATATGCATGATATATTCATCTGAAAAATTGCTATGAAAAATAAAGTAAAACAAAAGGTACTTCGTTAATAGATTGGCCAATACAGTATATGTGAGCCCAACTGCCTCATCAAGGCATCCTTCAAAAGTTGGGTCCCTGTCCTGATATGTTACCTCTCCTGGGCAAAAAAGCCTACAATTTATGGGGCAGGAAAGGACCAGCTAACTATTTAAAATCACCTGTGGCTGATGGGAATGGGAGTGCACATGTTCAAAAAGGCTTTGATACAAATAGAGAAAAATACCAGCACATCTAAGCTAGTGTGAACATGTGCCAACCAAAAAAGGAAATAACTTGAAGAATAATAAAGGTTGCAACATGATTTACCAAGAATGTTTACTCTAGAACATTGAAACTGCAAATGGGAAAATGGAAAAAAAAGAAAAAAAGTCCTATATAATTTATTGTTCTAGTTTTAATGTTCTAGACAAAGTAATCATTCTTTGTAAGTCATGGTGCAATCTTTATCATTTTTCAAATCTTTGCCTAATATTTGCATCTATTTGGTGGTCTGAAGCATTTATATGTAACAAATATCAAAAGAATAGGAGATCAAGAAGGGGGAAAACAGTGTTTCACACAATTGTATATGTTTGTAGAGTGTAAGCTCTTATGAGAAGATTCGTCATTATTTTCGCTTTAATTATTGGCTTATCTTTAACTTTGTTACTTATAAATGTTGTCTATGAACTGTTGAATTGTAAATAGCTGCTGAATATGTTGGTTAAGATATAAAGATTATTATTATTTACTATGCAATTATAAAATGGTTTTGACTGGGAAAAATGTGAAGAAACATTCTTTCCAGGCTAATGACTTGTATATATGGCAAAATAAAGAAGAGAAGAAGAAAATGCTCCTTCACATCTTGGGCTAAGTTTGCAAGTAGTGTTTTATCTGCGCTCTTGCACATTTGCATTGCTTTCAACGGTGTAAAAACTTTCACCAGGAATTGTAATTTTAACATTTTACTACTTTACCTGACCATGTGGTGTGGGACACTGAAAGTCACAATGTTTTTTTTGTAGAGGGCCATCAGGCAGCTCTTACTATTATCAGAGGGCCTTTAAATGACCACACTCTAATTGTAAAGGGCCAGCAGCCGGCCTTCAGACAACAGTTTTAAAGGGCAAGCAGGCAGCCCTCACTAAACATTATTAGAGGGCCATCAGCTGGCTATGCTTTGCATAGCCATATATTGCTGCTGCAATATAATTTATACATCTGAAGTGAGCAAATTATCTTTTTTATATTAACACTATAAGGCTAAGTGCACACGTTCAGGAATATTTGCGTTTTTTTCGCGTTTTTTCGCGAGAAAAAACGCGTCAAAAACGCATGTATTAAGCATCCTATCATTTAGAATGAATTCCACAATTTTTGTGCACATGGTGCGTTTTTTTTCCGCAAAAAAAACGCATCGCGGAAAATCTAGCAGCATGTCCATTAATTTTGCGGATTTCTAGCGTTTTTCCCGCTTTATTATTGACCTAGAAAGTTCAGGAAAAAATCGCGGTAAAAACGCGTCAAAACCGCACAAAAAAACGCACCAAAAACGCACAAAATCCGCGCAAAAAACGAGCGTTTTTGCCGCAAAAAAAGTCCGGTTTTGCTCAGGAATATTCTGCAAACATTCTGCAAACGTGTGCACTTAGCCTAAAGTTTGAAACTTAGAGGGCCAGCAAGCAGGTGGCCCAAACAATTTATAAAGGGCCAACAGGTGGCCCCCCACTATTTTTAGATGGCCTGCAAGCATCTTGTGAACAGATGAGACCAAGATAGATGTTTTGGTAAAGCACATCATTCTACTGTTTACTGTAAATGGAATGAGGCTTACAAATGATAGTTACAGTCAAATATGATGGAAGTTCAAAAATATTTTGGGGTTGTCTTGCTTCCCCTGGCATTGGGTGCTAGACTGTGCGCAACGCATCATGAAATTTGAAGACTTCCAAAGAATTTTGAGTCGCAATGCCGTGCCCAGGTAAGAAAGCTGGGTTTGCATCCTAGGTTATGGGTCTTCTAGCATAATAATGTCCCAAACTTGCTTCAAGAGGTACCAATGAATGGATGGAAACAAAGCACTTGAGAATTCAGAAGTGGTAGCACCAGTAGCGTACACTGTCCCACCACTATCTTTTACATTCAGATGCTACAGAGAATTGCGAATGGACACATTAAATCTGTTAATTTTTCCTGATTTGATGAATTTCTGAGTACAGATCACCGAATGAATCTATCTCTGAATGTATGGAAAAAGTAATCAAGTTATGAACTGTTGAAGAGATGTATGTGACCAGAATAAACACTCATTTCCAGCAGATGACAGCTAGCACCTATCACTACATTAAAGGCAGATAATAGCGGTATTAAAAGGAAGAATAATAGATGATAGATTTTTTTTGGATTGCAGCAGCAAGGATTATCATTTAAAGGGCAATAATTCCTGACTAGATGCGTGTCATACAATATCCCAACTGCGACAGCTCACCCTACACAAATTTCAGATAAGAGCTGTATTATTGGAGAATAGAATCTATTTGAATTAGTCCTCTAAAAATCTGGTAGTTTAATAGTAGTAGTTTAATGCAGCAGCATCAGGGACTGTCATTTAAACAACTCTATAGGAAATATATTGGAGCATTTCGTATCTACTCAGCCTGATATTGACAAGACTAGGGTCTTCTGTATTGACTGTACAAAGTGTCCTGTCCTGGCTGTGAAATCCTGTATGCAGTGTGAGAACTCTCTATGTGACAAACACCTGACAGCCCATAACAAGGCAATGGATTATTTACTAACTGTCGCACACAATGTGGGAAGACTAAGTGCAATAGGAAGGGAAAGGAAGACCAAAATGCTAGGGAAAGGGGGAGTCGTGACCCTAGGCAGGTCTAATAGTACCCTGCCTACCCTACTGTCCCTATATTGGTACCACACCAATCGCTGAGCTGGAAACCTAAGCCCTGTATATACCTAGAGCTAGGCCCTGAACAGGGAAAGTCCTTACTGTACACTAAAGACAAAAATAGAGACAAACAAGGGGGGAGAAACTAAGCTTGAGCAGATTCCAGGAAAGTAACACCAAACATCCTCCAAGAGCACAAGAGAGAAAGTAAGCTAACTGCTATAGCTCCAAGCTTTGACAAGAAAAATGTGACTATCACCAGTGGCTCCCTGAAGCAGACTATGTCAATTAAAGCCGGAGGGAGGTTGCCACTAGGCCCAAAAATCAGAAGGATTAAGAAGGCGTCTGTAATGCAAAACGCATAGACCTTCTGCAGCCAGATTTGACTGCCCCCCGAGGAAGCTCAAGTTAGCGAAACGTTCGTTGGGGCACGTTCCTGGCACATTGTCCCACATGGGTAAGCATGGCTGCACCACATTTGGTATTTACTATGGCTTCAGTTAGGGAACATTTTTCTCTGGACTGATCTTTTTTCAATCTCTCCCCTATGTGTATGATTCTCTAGTGCACGGCAGTGCTTTATACATATCATTTGACATGGCATTATGTAGGGAGGTTGAACTGTTCATTGTGGTACTTCACCTTCTTTCCCCCATATTGCCATGATACCATCCTCCTAGAGTCATTCATATGGTGTTGCCCATTCATTTACTTCATTGTGGCATTAGTCATAAGTGGCTTTGCTTACATTTTCTTTTTCTGGGCTACATTAGGGTGAGCATTGATTGTGCACCATTCAATGTTTTCCAGGTTTTTTATGTTTGTTCTATTCACCACTGTACTTCACTAGTGTTACATGTTTTTGCAAACTTTTTATGTGTTATTCTCTTTTTTCAATAAAAATTATTTATTTTATAGAAATTCTGCCTTATTCTGTATTACTTGCTGGGCTAGATGCTCTGATTTTCTGGTTGCATTCACTTCTGCAGCCAGATGCAGAGTGACTGTCTGTTGCATCTGGCACACCCGTGACACTATCAGGACCCATCTTTTGATTTCAAAAATGTTCCCTCAACTAGAAAGTGGTGCCTCAAAAAGCACTTTTTCTCATTACTATGGAGTGGGTCTGCTAGGCAGGTAAAGCATATGCACTAAGTTCAAGGGATGCCAAAAATTAGAAGGAGTCACTCCAATACCCCTTTGAAGAGATGTAGTGTATGGCCTCAGAAAACATTTTTTCCTATTGTTAAGTAATGGGTATCCTATACTGGTAATGCACATACTCATGCACTAAGTGCATGAGCTAAAAATCATTTAGCCCTGGGGGATATACATAGGTATAAAAGAATGTTAGAAGTAGGCCTTAAAAATTTATAGCAATGGTAGCATTATCATTCTGTTTATATGATGGTGGTGGTGGTGGAGGAGGAGTAAGAAAAGAAGGCGGACAACAAAAAAGATGAAATCATGAAATGTATACCCATGTTTGTGTGGGAAGGGGTGCATGGGAAAAGACCAGCCAAAAAAAAAATCCAAAACATTGGATTTAACCCCTTCACCCCCAAGGGTGGTTTGCACGTTAATGACCGGGCCAATTTTTACAATTCTGACCACTGTCTTTTTATGAGGTTATAACTCTGGAACGCTTCAACGGATCTTCGCGATTCTGAGACTGTTTTCTCGTGACATATTGTACTTCACGTTAGTGGTAAAATTTCTTCGATATACCTTGCGTTTATTTTTGAAAAAAAACGCAAATATGGCGAAAATGTTGAAAATTTTGCAATTTTCAAACTTTGAATTTTTTTTCCCTTAAAATAGAGAAATATGTCACACAAAATAGTTAAGAAATAACATTTCCCACATGTCTACTTTACATCAGCACAATTTTGGAACCAAAATTTTTTTTTTGTTAGGAAATTATAAAGGTTAAAATTTGACCAGTGATTTCTCATTTTTACAACAAAATTTACAAAGCCATTTTTTTAGGGACCACCTCACATTTGAAGTCACTTTGACGGGTCTATATAGCAGAAAATACCCAAAAGTGACACCATTCTAAAAACTGCACCCCTCAAGGTACTCAAAACCACATTCAAGAAGTTTAATAACCCTTCAGGTGCTTCACAGGAGCTGAAGCAACGTGGAAGGAAAAAATTATTATTTAACTTTTTAGCCACAAAAATGATCTTTTACAAACTTTTTTTTATTTTCACAAGGGTAAAAGGAGAAAATGGGCAGATAAAGTTGTTGTACAATTTCTCCTGAGTACGCCA
This sequence comes from Oophaga sylvatica, assembly GCA_033576555.1. Taxonomy (NCBI): domain Eukaryota; kingdom Metazoa; phylum Chordata; class Amphibia; order Anura; family Dendrobatidae; genus Oophaga; species Oophaga sylvatica. The sequence goes on along the minus strand of JARQOD010005191.1, from coordinate 10,596 downwards.
ATACCCTATATGTGGGAGAAAACCACTGTTTGGGCACATGGCAGAGCTCAAACTAAAATTGGCTGGAGTTGAGATTGGACGCCATGTCGTGTTTGGAGAGCCCCTGAGCGCCTAAACAGTGGAAACCCCCACAAGTGACACCATTTTGGAAACTAGACCCCCTAAGGAACTTATCTAGATCTGTTGTGAGCACTTTGAACCCCCAAGTGTTTCACAAAAGTTTATAATACCTGGGTGTGAAAAAAAAAAACAATTTTCCACAAAAATGATTTTTTAGTCCCAAATTTTTGATTTTTCACAAGGAAATTGGACCCCAAAAGTTGTTGTCCAATTTGTCCTGAGTACGCTGATACCCCATATGTGGGGGGGGAACTGTTTGGGCGCACGGCAGGGCTTGGAAAGGAAGCAGTAACGTTTTGGAATGCAAACATTGATGGGGGCCATGTTCCGTTTGTAGTGCCCCAGATGAGCCTAAACAGTGGAAACCCCCCACAAGTGACCCCATTTTGGAAGCTAGACCCCCTAAGGAACTTATCTAGATCTTTGGTGAGCACTTTGAACCCCAAAGTGCTTCACACAAGTTTATAATGCCCGGGCATGAAAATAAAAAATCCTATTTTTTCCCACAAAAATTATCTCTTAGTCACTAATTTTTTATTTTCCCATAGGTAACAGGAGAAATTGGACCTCAAAATTTGTTGTCCAATTTGTCCTGAGTACGCTGATACCCCATATGTGGGGGGGAACCACTGTCTGGGCGCATGGCAGAGCTCGGAATGGAAGGAGCACCATTTGACTTTTTCCAACCAAAATTGGCTGGAATTGAGATTGGACGCCATGTTGCATTTGGAGAGCCCCTGATGTGCCTAAACAGTAGAAACCCCCACACAGTGACCCCATTTGGGAAACTAGACCCCCTAAGGAACTTATCTAGATCTTTAGTGAGCAATTTGAACCCCCAAGTGCTTCACACAAGTTTATAACGTAAAATTAAAAAATCATATTTTTTCCACAAAATTGATCTTTTCACCCCAATTTTTATTTTCCTAAGGGTAACAAGACTCCAAAAGTTATTGTGCAATTTGTCCTGAGTACGCTGATACTCCATATGTGGGGGTAAACCACTGTTTGGGTGCATGGCAGAGTTTGGAAGGGAAGGAGCGCCGTTTGACTTTTTCAACGCAGAATTGGCTGGATGCCTGTCATGTGTGCATCGCCACGAAGATCGTCGCGGTTGCACAGTCTGACTTCTCACAGCTGAGTTGCTGTTTCTTTGTGTTTGGCAGTTAGGGAGTTAATTCTGTCTGTGCTCAGTTCTGGGACTGGGTGCAGTTTTCTCCCGGCTGCAATTAATTATTTGTTGATTGGTTTCCTTTAAATCTCTGGTTGTCTGTGTTGGGAGTTGCCAGTGAAATTCTTCATGCAGACCACAGATAGGATTGTATCTGTATAGACTTAAGTTAAAGAGCTCCTTAGTTGTTTTTAAGCTCACCTTGCTTAGAGTTTAATATCCCAGATCATTTATGTTCCTTCTGTGTTTGAGTGTGTATGCAAGTCTGTGTTTTCTCCAGTCTGTCTTATGTCTAATCTGTGTATTTAGCAGAGATCAGCCCATATCCCTCTGGTGTTAATCAGAATCCTTCTTAGGACTGATTACAGGGTTCAGGGACTGATAGGAGACAGGGTTAGGCTGGAGACTTGGACCTCTGAACCATTATCAGTACCTCCAAGGTGAGGGATTAGTTAGGACCCCAGTTTAGGGTCAGGTTAGACCCCGGTCCTCCTCTTTCCTGTGACAGTGTATCAAGTCCTCAAGATTAACCCTGAGTTCTACGGATATCGTGTCAGGTAAAACTATTCTATATTTACATGCTGATGTTGCTAATCTATATGTTGTATAGAGTGTGGTTCTTTTAAGAATAGTTTACTGACATCGTACACATATCATAAGACCGCGTGACATTTTCACTGGCCCATAAAATTATTCCCAGTTGCCATGGATCCAGTAGCCCAGCTGGCTCTGCAGTTGCAGGGATTATCCATGGAGCTGACGGACATTAAGTCCAAAGTTTTGTCTCCCTCGGAGCAAACTAGATTTGAACCTAAAGTAGCTCTCCCGGACAGGTTCACTGGTGGGCGAGACAAATTTTTTACCTTCAGGGAAGCATGTAAATTGTATTTTCGGCTTCGGCCTCGATCATCAGGGAGTGAAGAGCAGAGAGTGGGAATTGTTATCTCGCTCCTACAAGGGGACCCTCAATCCTGGGCCTTCTCCCTTCCTCCGGGATCACCGGCTCTACAGTCAGTAGATCGATTTTTTACTGCCCTGGGTTTGGTATATGATGACCCAGATCGGGTCTCTCTTGCTGAGACAAAATTACGTAAGATACAGCAGGGAGATCGTCCGGCGGAGGAATTTGCTTCTGAGTTCCGTAGATGGGCCACAGATACTCAGTGGAATGACCCAGCTCTTAGGAGCCAGTTTTGTCATGGGCTTTCTGACAAATTAAAGGACGTTTTGGCTCAGTATGATTCTCCTCCATCACTGGAGGCTGCTATGGCCCTAGCTATCCGTACTGATAGACGGCTCCGGGAGAGGTGCGAGGTAACTCCGCCCCCTGTTGTTACTCCACCTACTACTAAAGTCCCTTATGTTGAGGTTCCCCTTGTCTGTTCGGAGGAGCCTATGCAGTTGGGAGGGACATCATTTCGTAGGAGGGGATTGGCTGTACGCCGCAGGACTAGAAGGTGTTTCTTCTGCGGGAAAGAGGGACATTTTGTTGGGGGATGTCCATCCCGTGCCTTGTTGAGCAAAAAGTCGCCGGAAAACTGTTAATCCCAGGTTGTGTGGTGGACGACAACCTGGGAGTATGTATTTCGTCCGCTAGTTCTTCTCAGTTCCTTGTACCAGTGGAGGTGGTGGTTGGTACGAGAGTGGAGAGATTTTCTGTTCTTCTTGATAGTGGGTCCGGGGCTAATCTGGTTGACGCTCAGTTTGCTCAGGCTCAAGGTATGCATCTGAGTGTATTGGTCAAACCGATCCCTATATTCTCCATTGACGCCAGGCCTCTCGGCAAGGGTAGCTTTGTTCATGAGGTTCATAACATTGACCTTCGGGTAGGGACAATACATAGGGAACTATTATCTTGTTATGTGTTGGAGGGTCTACCTACTCCTATTGTGTTGGGACTTCCTTGGTTGGTTAAACATAACCCTGTGATTAATTGGCAGTCCAGAGATATAAGCCAATGGGGGGATTTTTGCAAAAGTAACTGCATGAACACAGTCATCAGTGCGGTCGTGCCTAGTACTTTGCCTCCTTTTTTGGAGGACTTTGGGGATGTGTTCTCTGAGGAGGGGTGTCAGGAGTTGCCTCCTCATCGCGTATATGACTGCTCTATTAATTTACTTCCTGATGCTAAGTTACCTAAAGCTAGGTTATATAACCTTTCTGGTCCTGAGAGGCAGGCTATGAAAGATTATATTTCGGAAAGTCTGGCCAAAGGGCATATTAGACCTTCATCTTCCCCAGTGGCCGCGGGGTTCTTCTTTGTGAAGAAAAAAGATGGAGGCCTACGCCCTTGCTTGGATTTCCGCGAACTTAATCGGATTACTGTTCGAGATCCGTATCCACTCCCTCTGATTCCTGATCTCTTCAATCAAATTGTTGGCGCCAAATGGTTCTCTAAATTGGATCTCAGGGGGGCGTATAATCTGATTAGGATAAAAGAGGGGGATGAGTGGAAAACGGCGTTTAACACGCCGGAGGGACATTATGAGAACCTTGTCATGCCTTTTGGTCTGACTACTGCACCAGCAGTATTCCAACATTTTGTTAATGACATTTTTCGTCATCTGGTGGGGCTGTTTGTGGTCGTATATTTGGATGACATTTTAATTTACTCACCAGATCTTGTGTCTCACCAGGAGCATGTGAGACAGGTGTTGCAGATCTTGCGAGACAATAAACTATACGCCAAACTGGAAAAGTGTGTATTCGCCGTACAGGAACTTCAGTTTTTGGGTTTCTTGGTGTCAGCCTCCGGTTTCCGTATGGACCCTGAAAAGGTGAGAGCAGTGCTTGAATGGGATCAGCCAGAGGATCTTAAGGCTCTGCAGCGTTTTCTGGGGTTTGCTAACTACTACCGGAAATTTATTTGTAATTTCTCATCTGTTGTCAAACCTCTCACTGACATGACAAGAAAAGGGACGGATTTTTCTAAATGGTCGGACAAAGCTTGCCAAGCTTTTTCCTCTTTGAAAAAATGTTTTGCTTCGGCACCCGTTCTCATCCAACCAGATGCATCACAGCCGTTCGTTGTGGAGGTGGACGCGTCTGACGTAGGGGTGGGTGCAATATTGTCCCAGGGTCCGTCCCCTGGTAAATGGCATCCGTGCGCTTTCTTTTCTAAAAAATTGTCGTCCGCTCGAAAGGAATTATGATATCGGCAATAGGGAACTTTTGGCCATTAAGTTGGCTTTTGAAGAATGGCGTCACTTTTTGGAGGGGGCAGTCCACCCGGTCACCGTCATTACTGATCACAAGAACCTGCTGTATTTGGAATCTGCTAAGCGTCTGAATTCCAGACAAGCTCGATGGTCGTTGTTTTTTACCAGGTTTAATTTTGTTGTCACTTATCGCCCTGGATCTAAGAATGTTAAGGCGGATGCCTTGTCTCGCAGTTTCCCAGGGGCCGGGAAAATGGATGACCCGATTCCTATCCTTCAGGAGGGGGTGGTAGTGTCGGCTGTATGTTCTGAGCTTGAGGAGGAGGTGTTAGAGGCTCAGGGGGACGCCCCTGCAGGACCTCCAGGGAGACTGTTTGTTCCAAATCAGTTGAGACAAAAGGTTATTGAGGCACATCATAATTCTGCTTTAGCAGGACATCCAGGGAGTAAGGCTACTTTAGATCTCCTTTCTCGCCGGTTTTGGTGGCCTAACGTTAATAAAGATGTTTTAACTTTTGTCGCGTCCTGTGGGGTTTGTGCTCGCTCTAAGACCCCTCATACCCGTCCGTCTGGGACCCTCTTACCCTTGAAACTTCCGGAGCGTCCATGGACTCATTTGTCTATGGACTTCATCACGGACCTTCCTCAGTCGTCAGGGAAGACTGTCATACTGGTGGTTGTTGACAGGTTCAGTAAGATGGCACATTTCATTGCTCTTCCTGCCCTCCCTAATGCTAAAACTCTGGCGCAGGTGTTCATTGGGGAGATTGTGAGACTTCATGGGTTGCCTTCTGATGTGGTGTCAGATAGGGGGTCTCAGTTTGTGTCCAAGTTTTGGAGGGCATTTTGTTTACGTCGGGGGATGCAATTGTCATTTTCCTCGGCTTTTCATCCGCAGACCAATGGTCAGACAGAGCGTCTGAATCAAAGCCTAGAGACTTATCTTCGGTGTTTTGTCTCAGAGAACCAGGAGGACTGGTCTTCTTTCTTGCCTCTGGCAGAGTTCGCTCTTAACAACAGGCGGAGCGAGTCCACTGGTAAGTCCCCGTTTTTTGGGGCATATGGTTTTCATCCCCAGTTTTGTACTTTCAATGGGGGGGGCCCTTCTGGGGTTCCTGAGGAGGAGCGTTTCTCGTCGTCACTTGCTTCAGTGTGGAGAGGTGTATTGAATAATCTGAGTGCTATGGGGAACCGTTATAAACGTATGGCTGATAGGAGGAGAGTTTCTGGTCCAGATCTTAATGTGAACGATCTGGTATGGTTGTCTACCAGGAATATAAAACTTAAAGTGCCCTCCTGGAAACTGGGTCCCAGATTCATCGGGCCGTACAGGATCAGTTCCATAATTAATCCTGTGGCATTTCGTCTGGACCTCCCTCCTACGTTTAAAATTCATAATGTGTTCCACAAGTCATTACTTAAGAGGTACGTGGCACCAGTCATACCATCACCTCTACCTCCTCCTCCAGTGGTGGTCAATGGTAACTTGGAGTTTCAAGTGTCAAAGATCATTGACTCACGTCTGAGTCGCCGGTCCCTTCAGTACTTGGTGCATTGGAAGGGGTATGGTCCAGAGGAGAGGACGTGGGTTCCTGCGTCTGACATTAACGCAGATCGTTTGGTGCGGACCTTCCACAGAACTCACCCGGGCAAACCTGGCCCTGAGGGTCCGGAGGCCCCTCGTAGAAGGGGGGGTACTGTCATGTGTGCATCGCCACGAAGATCGTCGCGGTTGCACAGTCTGACTTCTCACAGCTGAGTTGCTGTTTCTTTGTGTTTGGCAGTTAGGGAGTTAATTCTGTCTGTGCTCAGTTCTGGGACTGGGTGCAGTTTTCTCCCGCTGCAATTAATTATTTGTTGATTGGTTTCCTTTAAATCTCTGGTTGTCTGTGTTGGGAGTTGCCAGTGAAATTCTTCATGCAGACCACAGATAGGATTGTATCTGTATAGACTTAAGTTAAAGAGCTCCTTAGTTGTTTTTAAGCTCACCTTGCTTAGAGTTTAATATCCCAGATCATTTATGTTCCTTCTGTGTTTGAGTGTGTATGCAAGTCTGTGTTTTCTCCAGTCTGTCTTATGTCTAATCTGTGTATTTAGCAGAGATCAGCCCATATCCCTCTGGTGTTAATCAGAATCCTTCTTAGGACTGATTACAGGGTTCAGGGACTGATAGGAGACAGGGTTAGGCTGGAGACTTGGACCTCTGAACCATTATCAGTACCTCCAAGGTGAGGGATTAGTTAGGACCCCAGTTTAGGGTCAGGTTAGACCCCCGGTCCTCCTCTTTCCTGTGACAGTGTATCAAGTCCTCAAGATTAACCCTGAGTTCTACGGATATCGTGTCAGGTAAAACTATTCTATATTTACATGCTGATGTTGCTAATCTATATGTTGTATAGAGTGTGGTTCTTTTAAGAATAGTTTACTGACATCGTACACATATCATAAGACCGCGTGACAATGCCATGTCGTGTTTGTAGAGCTCCTGATCTGCCTAAACAGTGGAAACCCCCCACTAAACCCCCCACTATTGACACCATTTTGGAAACTAGACCCTCAAGGAAGTTATCTAGATGTGTGGTGAGCACTTTGAACCCCGAAGTGCTTCACAGAAGTTTATAACGTACAGCCGTAAAAATAAAAAATCCTTTTTATTTTTACAAAAATGATTTTTTTCGCCCGCAATATTTTATTTTCACAAGGGTAACAGGAGAAATTGGACCCCAAAAGTTGTTGTCCAATTTGTCCTGAGTATGCTGATACCCAACATGTGTGAGAAAACGACTGTATGGGTGCAGGTCTGGGCTCGGAAGGGAAGTAGTGACGTTTTGGATTGCAGACTTTGATGGAATGGTCTGGGGGCGTCATGTCGCATTTGGAGAGTCCCTGATGCGCCTAAACAGTGGAAACCCACCACAAGTGACCCCATTTTGGAAAATAGACCCCACAAGGAACTTATCTAGAAGTGTGGTGATCGCTATGAAGCCCCAAGTGCTTCACAGAAGTTTTATAACATAAAGCCGTAAAAACAAAAAAAAATCATTTTTTTTTTTACAAAAATGATTTTGTCGCCCCCAGTTTTTTATTTTTCCCAAGGGTAACAGAAGAAATAGGACAAATTGCACAATAACTCTTGTGGTCCAGAGTACGCTGATACCCCATATGCGGGGGTAAACTACTGTTTGGGTGCATGGCAGAGCTCAGAAGTGAAGGAGCACCGTTTGACTTTTTCAACGCAGAATTGGCTGGAATTGAGATCAGACGCCATGTCACATTTGGAGAGCCCCTGGTGTGCCTAAACAGCAGAAACCCACCAATTCTAACTCCAACCCTAACCCCAACACACCCCTAACCCTAGTCCCAACCCTAATCACAAACCTAACCCTAACACACCCCTAACCCTAATCCCAACCCTAATCCTAACGTTAGCGCCAACCCTAACCCTAACTTTAGCCGCAACCTAACCCTAACGGGAAAATGGAAATAAATAAATTTTTTTAATTTGATTATTTTTCCCAAACTAAGGGGGCGATAAAGGGGGGTTTGATTTACTATTTATAGTGGGTTTTTATGATTGGCAGCTGTCACGCTATAAGATGCTTTTTATTGCAAAAAGTAGTTTTTTGCATCACCACATTTTGAGAGCTATAATTTTTGCATATTTTGGCCCACAGAGTCATGTGAGGTCTTATTTTTTGCGGGACGAGGTGACGCTTTTATTGGTACCATTTAGCACGTGACATTTTTTGATCGCTTTTTATTTCGATTTTTGGGAGGTTAGAATGAACAAAAATCAGCAATTCATGAATTTCTTTTGGGGGAGGCGTTTATACCGTTCCGCGTGTGGTAAAATTGATAAAGCAGTTTTATTTTTCGGGTCAGTACGATTATGGCGATACATCATTTATATAATTTTTTTATGTTTTGGCCCTTTTATAGAATAAAAACAATTTTATATAAAAAATTATTATTTTTTCATCGCTTTATTCTGCGAGCTATAACTTTTTTATTTTTTCGCTGATGATGCTGTGTGGTGGCTCGTTTTTTGCAGGACAAGATGTCGTTTTCAGCGGTACCATGTTTATTTATATCGGTCTTTTTGATCGCGTGTTATTCCACTTTTTGTTCGGCGGTGTGATGATAAAGCATTGATTTTTTGCTTAGTTTTTTTTTTTTTTAAGGGGTTCACTAAAGGGGTTAACTAGTGGGACAGTTTTATAGGGGGGTCGTTACGGACGCGGCAATACCAAATATGTGTACTTTTATTGTTTTGTTTTTTTTATTTACAGGAAGAAATGAATTTATTGGGGATATATTTTTTTTTTTATGATTTTTTTTACCACTTTTTATTTTTATTTTTTTTACTTTTTTACTTTGTCCCAGGGTGGGACATCACAGTATTTTATCAGATCGCTGGTGTGACAGTGTGCACAGCACTCTGTCACACCAGCGATCGCTCTGGCAGTGCTGCAGGCTTCCTCAGCGCCTGCTCTCAGCAGGCGCTGAGGAAGCCGCCTCCCTGCAGGACCCCGGTGCCATCTTGGATCCGGGGACCTGGAGGGAGGACGGAACCTCGGAACAGCGCGACACATCGCGCTGCTCTGAGGGTCTCAGGGGAGCGCGCAGGGAGCCCCCTCCCTGCGCGATCCTCCCCTGTGCCCCCGGTACACTGCGATCATGTTTGATCGCGGTGTGCCAGAGTTATTGTGCCAGGAGCAGTCCGTGACTGCTCCTGACACATAGTGCTGGGTGTCAGCTGTGATAAACAGCTGACATCCGGCCGTGATCAGCTGCGCTCCCCCGGGAGCGCAGCTGATCGCCCATCACGTACTATTCCGTCCATGGGAATTAGGTCCAGGGTCACATGGACAAAATAGTACATCGGATGGAATAAAGGGGTTAAATTTATGTTCTGCTGCTGTTATCCGGTGCTGTTGAGAAGTCTGGGCCAATCCAGCACTTGTTAACTTTGATAAGATTCGGTTATAATACCCCCGGCGGCACTAAAAATCTGCTCTGACAGAAAGCTAGCAGGAGGGCAGTCCAGGACCTTCAAGACATAGAGTGACAGTTCATGCCACGCGTCTAGCTTGGATACCCAATAGTTGTAAGGTACAGAGGAATTACGGAAGATGCTGGTATGATAAGAGTGTCCTGTGCATCAGGACCTGGGGAATGGGAGGGTTTAAAAAACTGTCCCAGACCTTTGATAGTTTTCCCCTGCCTCTGCTGCATCTTGTGTGTGTCTCCCTCATCTCTACTTCTTGGTTGTCGAAGGAACTGTGACCTCTGCTGCCAGCATTGTCAGATGGAAATTTTTTAATAATTCTTAAACTAGGGCCTTCTGGTATTGCTACATTTTATTAGAAGGCGATGTGCTTATGATGTACAACAGGTGCAGTATAAATAGAGTATAATATTTTCCTGCTGAAAAAACTTTGCAGGATTAGTATCACAGGATAATTTGCCCACATCAGATGAACTTGTTACACTGCAGTACCAATAGAGCAATGCTATTGCAACTAACCAAGTTTAGCTGTATGGTTTTGATGCACAACTCCCTGAGTATAAATAGCATATAATATTTCCCCACTCAGAACAATTTGCAGGATTAATAACAAAAAAAAATATTATTAGCCCTGAGAATGGCTTTTGGCATGAGTTGCAGCAGAAAAGAAATTTAATTAACCCTATCCTGTCATACACTATCCCTTCAGCACAATCTCTCCCCAAGTTCTACTAGTATTAATATTGATTATAATTAGCCCTTATAAGGGCTGGTGTTGTAGTTGAAATAAATAATAATGATGTCTAATCCCTGCCTATATGCAGCTAATCTCTGTCCCTAGTAAAGCAGCAACTCTCCCTACTCTGCTTGTTTCCATTGGTACACTGTGCCGAGCATGGCATCCTGGGTCGTATATAGACCCGATGATGCTATGCGACCAACCAATCAAAACAATGCCACAACCAAGATGGCTATGGCATTACAGTGACTGGCAGGCAATCCTCGCATGTTTATTGGCTGTCTAACAAGTGCTCATCATGCAGTGCGGAGACTCGAGCTTGCGAGCAAGCATTCAAAAATTCTTGCTGAGTAACAAACTTCTCGAGCACCCTGATGCTTGAGCAAGTAACGAGCATTAA